>JBBPDB010000134.1:20730607-20748328 GCA_037974465.1 Brachypetersius altus
TGCAAATAAATTCTTTAAAAATCAGACAATGTGATTTTCTGGATTTTTTTTTTCTCATTTTGTCTCTCATAGTTGAGATATACCTATGGTGAAAATTACAGGCCTCTCGCATCTTCTTAAGTGGGAGAACTTGCACAATTGGTGGCTGACTTATTTTTGCCCCACTGTATATGATATTCACCAATCAGCCATAACACTTAAACCACCTGTATAATATTATGTATGCCACCAAAACAGCTTTGACCCACAGATGCAAGGATGAAGGTGCAGTGGTATCTGCCATCAAGAAGTCCAATTGGCTCCAAGGTGGGTCTCCATGAATTGGACTTGTTTGTCAGCATCTCCCAAAGAAGCTTGACTGGATTTAGATTTAGAAAAACTGGAGACCAAGTCTACACTGTGACGCGTCTATCTTGTTCTGCAAACCATTCCTCAACCATCCACAACTTTTCCTGCTGAATGATGCCCCTGCCATTAGAGAATACGCTTGTCATGAAGGCGTGTACTTGGTGTGTACAGAGCTTTGGTAGGTGGTACATCAAAATAGCATCCACAGGAATGCCAGCAACCAATGTTTTCCAACAGAACATTGTCCAGAGCATCACAGTGCCTTCACTGGCTTACCATCTTCTCATAGTGCATCCTGGTGCCATTTCTTGCCTAGAGCTACACACACAAGCCTGGACATCCATATGACGTAAAAGAAAATGTGATCAATTATACCACGACACATCCTCCCGTTTCTGCAAGGTCCAGTTCTGATGACCACATGCCCAGTGGAAAGGAGCATGAACACTGATTGGTCTGCAGCTAACCAGCCCCATATACAGTACCTGGTATGTTCGGATACCTTTCTATCATAACTAGCAATTGTTTTCAACCGGTTTTGTCCATATTTAATAGGCAAATAGGCACTAAGCACTGTATACCATGACCACTCCACATGTTATAGATTTGGTCTTTGTCAAAGTCTCTCAGATCCTTATCCTTGACCATTAATCATGCTTTCAACAGATCATCATAAAAATGGACTGTTCATTTAATACCCAATATGTCCCACCTCTTGACAGGTGACATTGTAATGCGATGTAATGAGTTAGTGTTGTTCACTTCACCTGTCAATGGTTTTATTGTTGTGACTGGTCATTGTATAAGGTCATTTTTTGTTCTTAGGTTGTTCTGCTGCAAGGACATTGGACATTAATCAAGTACAATTATGCAAAGTTTGCATTTCGTTCTTAACATCTCAGCTTGTTTTGGGATGTACTTTTGTCGGTGTACACTGTGTTTTACCTTTTCTTTGAAGCAACATGCGGAGTGTCTGAAGGGTTTGAGCTGAATACTCACTATTCAGAGTGAATGTTGTCTGTGAGGCGAAAGAGTTGCTCCTGGCCTTCAGCTTGTGTGCTGGAGAAGCGAGGTAGCAATCCCTGAGGACCTTTGCAGCAGCGTGGCTTCCTCACCCGCGACACACACAATCTGCCACACCCACACACAAAATTGAGCATTAGTGTATACATGCTGTTACTGTGCATACTAAGTACATTTTAAAACATGCACATCCCAAAGCTCATGAAGGACAGGGTTTGGTTCTTTACTGCTGCAAAGTGATCTATTCCTTACAGCAATGCTTTTAATCATTATGGATGATTAATGAATGTTGAATGTGGGAAAATTCAAGGTGAAACATGTTCATGAAACCTCTTCCAGCCTTTTAGATGCCTTTTCTCAAGTGTCGGCAAGTCTCCAGGACTGATATAACTGTTCAAACAACTCATATCCACAAAGAACAAAACTACATCTGTTTGATCTCTATATCTGTTCGACACTCCTTTGTGACTAAAGGTATTCAATGTGCTGATTAAAGCCCCATTCTGCAGCTACTGAAACTCACAGGACACTTTGCTATTCAACAGCAGCACATGCCTTTGAACAACAATAATGATGGAGAGCAGAAGAGATACAATGCTCACCTGGTCTAGGAAGTACCAAAATGCCTCAGCCAAGTGTGTGTGCAATCTGCATCCACACCACTATGCAGATCAGGTCATTGGCCCTGCCTTTACTTCATCTCAAATAAAATCATCTCAAACAATTTCAGCAATTTTCCACTTACCAAAGATGTCCAACATAGGTCCAAGATATGTCCAAGTTTTATAATTTATTTAAGAACTGAAAGGCTAACCTTGCTGACAAACACTAGAAGTGAAGTTACCCTAATCATTTCTGTAAATGGAGGAGTCAAAACTTAACCCACATCCTCTTCATTGAAGCGGCATAGACCTGGATTTCTCTGTATTAATGACTACCATTGATGCAAAAAGATTCTAGATCAACACTCTGAGGCAATTTGTGACTACATGCAGCGCTTTCAACTCAGTGAGTCCTAATCCACATTTACATCTGTCTGTCCCAACTTGAGGGCTGTAAGACACTTTGGGTATGTCTTTATGGGAAAACTTCTAATATTAGTTCATGTTAATAGTAATAATGACTATTAACATGTCATTATTACCATTAATACTACTATAATACTACTATTACTATTAATTGACACCAAACATGTCTTCTTTGTCTTCATTTGAGGTGAGTGGAAAATTGTGCCAATTGGATTTTTTGCAGAACAACTTTACAGAACATTTTCTGCCTTTGATCATCTTTTGTTTTGTGAACTAAGCCCATGAAACTGAAAGACAGTCCACTATAATGCCAAGGCAAAACTTAAAACCTCACTTCTCCAAACACTGACCCCTCTCCCTGGCTGCCACTGCAGGCTGAGCTAAAATTCCTACATCTGGCTTGAATCTGGGCCTGCAGTCATTTGATTAGAGTTGATGGTTTCCAGTTGATTCACAAAGACGGCAGTGTACTGTTTCTCTGTTCTGTTTAAACTGAGGCCTGCGCGTCTGCAGCTGCTGCTGCTAATCTAGAATTGAGTTGTGGATGAGAGACGTGAGGGAACAGAACAACTGAGGATGGCTCTCTGAAGGACTCCGTATGAGTTTTTTTCTTTTCTGGGAGATCTTTTCTTAACCTATCCATTACACCACAGAAGAAAGAAACAACCTCTGCTTTTTCAATACATAGAAAACCAGATGTTAACATCTTTTAGCTCCTAAACGTAATGAAATGGTAAGAAACAACAAAACGGTCAAAATTTCAGACACTATTCTGCATCAGTAAAGATCAACAGCATCTAACCACCACTTGTTACTTCTGTAAATAATCTGAGGACTGCTTTCGCTTTCTGAGAACACTTCCACATGTACTTGGCTTTCATTCTGACCCATGGATCATAACCATAAGTCATGAGAACTGGCCCCGGGTATCTAGCGAGACTCCTAACCTCTCCTTCACTAGCCTCACCCACTGCTCTGAAGGCACTTGCACACAATGCCTTGCACTCGATTGTGGTGTTGGAACAATAGGGTTCAACTCTAGGTCAGGCCGAGGGCTTGGAGTCCAGCCAGTCATCTGTCAATGGGTGCAAACAAACAGCTCTTACTTCTTGCTCCCTTCCGAGAAAAAGCATGAGCAGGCGGGGGGGGGGGGCTGCTACACTACACAGCAGAAGTGTTTAACTAAGCACACCATACACACCTGTTTAGCATGCAACCTAGAATAATAGCCCTCCAGCTTTCAGTCAAAAATGTTAGCGAGACGTTTAAAAATGTTAGCAATGATTATCTTTTAGTTAATCAGAGTCTAAAAGCAGCATCAGAAGCACTTAATTGAATCATGAAAATCAGTGAACTTCAGAGAAGCACGCATTTTTAAGTGGGGAAACAGGTCATCAAACAACTAAACAGTACCTTGTGAGTGGGTTTTGTTCATGAAGAACTCAACAATTTGGCCGCAGCTGTTAGAAGCCTTACTTTTTAAATCATTCCAGTCTATCTGCATTTCTATCTTTTGTTAGTTGCATGGACCATGACTCAGTTCAGCTGTCGAATGACATAAATTAATTTGGAAATAAATGGTCTTAATTAAAAATCACAGAGTTTCCTAAATTCCCAAATGACAGTTTCTCTGTTTTCAGAAATAGTTACGTCCACATATTTAGTCCCTTGTGCATATTTGCAGTTAACTCTGGATCATAAAATGTGATTTACTGGCAGATTGTCACAAGCACAAGCATGTCTCACACTTTTGAAATTCAACCTCTTGATAATTATCATTAACCAATGTTTATTCACAGTTTAAAACAGATATGAACTAAGATGTGATAGTTGCACAATAATGAAATAAAATTATTCATATAAGCACATTTTTACTATGCTGCAGTGGCCTGAGTGTAATTCCACCTGTTTGTTTTTCAAAATGTCTGTATAATTCAATCATTATGATGTAAACAATGTCACTGGAGTGGTTTGACTGAGAACTGGTAACAGCAGTGGTGGTAGGAACCTGATGTCCAAATGTTTAATGCTTCTAAAAGCATGAAATGGATTTGAATGTCCCATCTGGTGAGCTCTGACACTGTTTTAGAATAACTATGCAATAAGCTTTTGGCCTAAAAGCTTTTTTTTTTTCAATCCAGATAGATCACCAACATTAAATATAAACACTCAGAACGCTCGTAACGGATTGTGTTAGTTCACTGGTCCTTTAAGAGAGTAAAGAAAATCTCTCAAATTCAACCAGTGCCCTTTCAGGTCAAACTTTACATAATATTTGAAGATATACTGAACTGTGAAATGGCATAAATTCAAAGAGGAACAACATGCATAACTACTCACTAATCTCTTGACCTAATCAGAAGTCTGATATGGATGTTCAGCACAACACATCCTTCATGTCTCTTCCAAAGCAGAGTAACAGGCAAACCACATGAAAAGAGTGCTCATATGCTGTGCAGGGGTAATAGAAATGACATGCTTTTCAAACATAACTGACAGCTATGAGCTTGGAGCAGGGTGCTTATTTAGCCAAAGCCTGAGCCCCTGCCGTTGCCCCCCAGCACTTCTTCGCTTTGTTTTGGGATTGTAATAGAGCTGGCTCTGGAAGGCTGCCTGGTTTGCATAGTGCAGTGAGGAGGGGTGCATATGTGTGTATGTGTGTGTGTGTGTAGGGGTGGGGGTGCTGAGAGATGAAGGAGGGAGAGTTCACAAGCAGGGCAAGAGAGCAAAGGGAGTGTGTGGACAGTTGCACTACTCCTGGCCTGCTCCAGTCTGTTTCTCATTTACTTGTTTATTTCCTGTTTGTGATCCGACAGTGCATGTAGGAGATGTAATGGGGCTGATGCACTTGAGAGAACACGGCAGTAATAAACATTTCCCCGTGAGCTTCTCGTCTCATTCATGGTCATGTTTGCATGAAAACCACAAGTCGAGGGAAAGTCTGGAGGCCAGGATTTATACGAGAGCGAAATGAAGTTTAATGGGGTCTAATGCACCAGATTGTTTAGACATGAAATATGGAAGTGAATCATCGTGAGGATGAGCATATGATGAGCGTATGCGGAAACAGTAACAGAACGGGACCTTGCTGTACCTGTGAGCGTGTTTATGAGAGAGCGTAATAGCAGGGTCAGACAGTGTCCGCTGTGACCCATGAATCCTGTGCGTTTTCGGTGTGAACTTTGGCTGAACTCCTCGCCGCACTGTGGCAGGCACGCTCCAAAATGCCTCCCCCCAAAACCCTCCCCTAGCTCCCCACTGCACAGTTCACCAGCAGGTCCTTCACACACACACCCCTCCTCTCTCCTCCCCCACCCGCTGCACAGGGGTGGAGGGCAGGAAACACTCTCATTCCTCCTCCAGTTGGAGCAGAAAAGCTACAAACATTCAGTGCAGCGAGTCCAACTCCCGCCGACGCCTGGCTGCCTCACATATACATAGGCAAATGCAGAACAAATGGCTTTACATACCAGACACCCTGTGTAATATGAGCTCCTGTTGGGCCCCCTCATAAAAGCTCAGGTAGGGCAGTGTCAGAGCCAGAGGTGGGGGTCACACCCAGAGGGAAAGCTCTTAAACCAGCGCGCAGGAGCGATTAAGAGCTTTTGTTTAGTGGTGTGGATCATTAGGAGGCCTTCATTAGAGTGAAAACCCACCAGCCACAAGCTAAACTAATTAAAAGCCAGGTGGGATTTATAGGTACATCTGGTGTTTAAGTGCTTATGGAGAGTTCACAGAGCCTAAAGTGCAGTCCACAACCTTGTAAACATCATGAAACCACAAAGGGTGGGAACTGTGAGTATAGACATGTGTGTGTGTGGGTAATGACTTATTCAGCGGTTGCAATGTGAATGATTTGGACTCGGAGGTGAAGTACTTGAAGAGAACTGTACCTGTGGTTGCTCAGACTGGCCATGTCTCTTACAGTCTGGGCTGTTTCTGAAGCAAAATCAAGTGCTCCTGCCACTGGCTTGGTCACTGTGCCAACAAGCCCTTTCCCTAGACCTGAGAAAAAGCCGCTTACGCCCCCCTCCGTCTTCACACCCTCCACAGTAGACGTGATGACACTGGTCAGACCACCAATGATGCCTATATGGTATGAAAAAATATGGGGATAAATTACTCACAGGATGGTCTTTGGTACCAAATAATCTTAAAACTGTCCAGCAGCTTGTTTATATGCCTAAATAATTATAATTGGAAACATATGCAGGTATACCATGAGCAAGACCATGAATGCCAGCCACCAAGTGTTCTCCGCTGGTGGCTCCGTGGTAACGAATATACTCTCGCTCGCTCTGGTGCCGATTATCCATGGTCTTGCCAAGTCCATCCGACAGTGTCCCAGCAAACTGCAGAAACAAGCAAGTAAATAACCGTATCATGAAATAAAGGTAAAGGGGCAATGATAGACAGCAATAATAAAGTTTAAATAGCTTTTGTAGTGTGAACAGCTGCAATGCATGTGGTTATAATGTTAAAAATTGCTTAAGCAAATTCCGTCTGAATTGTTTCTATTTAAGAGTGTATGCTGGAGTGCTACTTTGCAATACTATAGGTTTGTTTGCAATACTATAGGTTTTGTCTGGTAAGGTAAAAAAAAAACATGACATGTTCAAAAAGTAGCTAAAAACTAAATAAAGTGTAAAACATACACCTATACATGTCACATGTTGTGTAAGGACACACTCATGTTCGTCATGAAACAGTCGAGCCACTTGTGAGGCAGCATGGTTAACAATTGAAGTCTTAATAAATCTTCATCCCATTCAAGAACTTGTCTGTTAAAATAACAAGCAGTTGTGATGCCAACATTGGCTCTTTCAGCTTGTTAATAGCCTCCTGCAGGGTCCCTAAGGAGTAGACTGTCTGCTTTGGACAACATCAATGACTTATTGTGGCCCTCGGTGTGAAGTGATTGATAACTCATTTGTCTTAGTCAAAGGTCCATGCACATTACCCAACAAGCTGTTTCATTCAAAAAGCTTCCTATGTCCTGTATTTGCACAGACATTCCATTTTAAAGAGGGGTCCTTAGAAAAATGTATCTGTACTAGCCATTCTGAGCAATCCATTAAATATGTGGCCTTTGTTAAGAATCCATGAGAAAAAAAATACACATCCATCTGTCCAGACAGAGTAATGACATTAAATAACCCATGACTATGAAAGCATTATTTACATGACTTTATGCTCTGCACCAGTGGTGTGTTTCTCATCGTTGTATCCGCTGCGCTGTTGAGCTATGGGGATGCTGATTTTTCACAGCGCCTCATCCAGCTGTCAAATATATCAGGCAGTAATTTGTCTAGCGGGGTGGCTTTCCACCCTCACAGCACAGTTGATCTGACTTTGCCCAGAGGGCCCCCCCCTCCAATCCCCAGCAGGTGCCTCCTGGATCTGGGTTTGTGTTACAGGCCAAGCAAGCGCCCTACTGGAGCCTGAGCACTGGGTAAACACAGGCGCATTCTGCAGAGCTCCAGCAGGAGCCAGGCCTGAACTTGGGATGACCTCTCCAAGCAAAGTCCCTGGTGAGTTCATCTGAAGGCCAGCTCCAATTCTCTCCTCCTCCTTCTCCTCCTCTCTGCCTTTTTTTTTAAAGCTGTCTTGTGAAACTAAACCAATACACTTACCAGATCTGAATGTGTGTGTGTGTGTTGTGTGGTGTGTGTATGTGTGTGTGGGTGGGTGGGGGGGTGGGGCGGGGGGGAGTGGAAGAGGAAGAGGAGAATGCTTTCAAGTTTATGGGCCCCCATCTCCCTGGTCAAACCATCAGTTCCTCCAGTCTGAGAGCAGGGCCCCACAATGCATTCATTTATATATGTGTGTGTGGTGGGGCTGAGTAATACATCCATAGAATAACTGTCAAAATGGTTGAGGGAGCCACAAGCTAACTAGGGGAACTCTATATGAGGTAAAGATGCTGAAACTATTCTGGAGACAACAAAGATCCACTTCAGCTACGATTAGGCATGTATTAAAGCAAACAGTGGAATGCGAGATGTCGCAGATTAGCAGCCCATGATACTGCAGCTGTAGAGATACAGTAACTCAGGAAAACAGCTCACCAAGGTCTCAGGATTTTGCAACAACAGAGGCATTACTGAGTAATAGTGATATGCATCACTGCAGGGAGTGTTATGTTTAAAATTTGTTTGATGAGTGGATGATGAATGCTCGAAGAAAGCTCGAGTCCACATTATCATAAAGGAAAAGGTTTGGTTAACCATATCTAAAGCGAACAAGGCATTTCCAGATAATCCAGATAATACCAGCACACAGCTGACGATTTGAAAGTAAATTCTAGGTGATCATTAGTCTAAATTACAAACATAAAAAACTCACTGTGCTATTGATAGTGAGAAACCTCTGAAAGTGTAATCTAATAAAAAGCTCTCAAAACCTTTGTAGGCTGTTAAAGGTTGCAGTTTTTATGGACAGCTTTGGTAAATATTTTTCATCTGAGAAATATGTGTATGGGAATAATAATTTGTTTGTATGAAATCCTGCCAGTGGCAACAGGGAGATTTAAAAGTGAAAGGAAATGATCTTCACTCGTACCAAGTGTCAGAGCTTCAAGACCAGATGGTTGATTTTGCTTCACACTTTTCCCTGAACCTTATCAATCACACATCAAGGGAATAAGAAACTCGCGACTCATTTCATGTTTAGATTAATCAGCATGCTGAATAAGCCAAATGAACCAAAAATCATTACTTTGCCATGGCGATTATGGTCAGCGGCCAAAAGCAGCAATCAGCGCACAGGAGCTATGGCAGGAATCCGTAATGGAGTTAAGAGGCAGGATTTGGTGATGAAGCCTGCTGTCTCAGCGTGCTCTCATGGCCAGAGCAGTAAATGAGGAGGAGAGGATGGAGGGGAAAAACACACAAAGAGACTGGCTGACAGGGAGCTGGCCGCCACTGAAAGGCCGGGGTTCTCTGGCCCTGTAAGCCAGGCATGCTGGGAGCTGGCTGTGGGGCTAGAAGTGAAGACTGGGGCAGCACTCAGGTCTGACCACACACAGTTCACACAGCTACTGTACAGGCCATCTGCTGCAGCACTCGCTAGAGCTGGGCGCAAATGAAGCCTGTCAGGGCAATGAGCAAATGAGGCCTGTCGGAGCTGAGCTAATAAGAGTCCAGCTGCTGAAGTTCACGTGAGCTCAGGAGTTTCAATAGTCAAGATAGGCTCAACGACTGCTGATGAAAAAGTAGTGACGAACTAAGTTTTACAACAACTGCAAAAAAGAGGGAAAAAAGAGAACTGACATATTTCTCATTCAGGTTTGAGATATTTCTAATTCAACGTTTGAGAGATATCTAAAAGCTGCATTGGATGATGATTTGTATGTATTGTACTCACTAAGAGCTGTATGTTTACTGTCTGCATTTATTAATAATGTCGTTGAAACGCTAAAGGAATGTGGGAATCTTTCTTTTGGTAAATACTTATCAGCAAACATGTATATTAAAAATATTGCACATCCGCATGCAGCCACAATTGCATAAAACCATCATAACCATCATAAAATGACAAGAAGCTACATTAATGGTTGAAAGAAATCAGGCCCAGCGTCATGGGCAGGCTTTAGGGTGCCGTGCCCGCCCTCGGACTCACTTGGGCCCGCCCTGATAATACGAGCCTGTGATCCCACCAAACGTTTAAAACATTGTTTTTGAAAAAATACTAATAATCGCAGGCTACTATGAATAAAAGTTTTTCTTTTCCAATAAAACAACTACAAATAACTACTATTGCCAACTATTTCCAAAGACTCACTTTCAACGAAGGACAATACTATACAAAATCCTTATTTAACATTCAACACTAGGTGCAAGAACAAATACGTCCCTTTCATATCTGAATCTTTCAAAACTTCTGTTCAAATTTAGGGGTTGCACAAATGACAAAATGAGGTTTGATGTCACCATACTTTATATATTATAAATAAGTTTAAGGATTTTTGTGGTGTGCCAGTTTGGTGTTGCCCTCAGTCACAATAAAGTGGGAGAACTGTATGAAAATCAAGGTTATTACCATCCCTAACGCAGATTAGAAAAATAATCAGGTCAGAATGCTTAGCTTGGGAACAAAGCGTGCGTCTGACCTTTCTGTGCTGTCTCATCTTTTTCCTGGAAATAATTAAATGACTGAATGGCTTGTTCTCTTCATGTAAAGTATTCCAGTGTTCTTAGAAATATGCGTTTAAATAGTCACTCAGAGAACAAAACAAAAAACCCTACCTGGCACTAAACTGTCTCTACACGGATCGAACAACCCCTGCTCTGATTTAAAGGTCTTGCTTTGTTGAATACAGTTTGAGGTAAATTGTAGGATTTAGTGGTGCACCACTAAATTGTTCTAGTTTTTTGAAACAGCAAATGATCAGATAGCATATTACATATTTTAGTGTAATATTTAAGCATTTTCATAAATACAAATGTTAAATATTTTCCCTGCTGGTGATCCACAGTATTCTGTACTACTAGCCCATAAGAGTCATATCTGAGAGCTGTGTGTCATAATTTAGCATTTTAACTGTTGTTCATGTACAACAAGCAAGAATAAGAGCATGTCTTGGTGGTCTTAGCTGAATGAGTTAGTATAAATGTCTGAAGAAGGAAATGTGCAGCCATATGTTAAAGAAAATGTTGAAGCCGGCATCTGACAGTCAGGTATTAAAAAATGGGGAAACTGTGTGCATTACCTTTGCTGCAGAGTTGGAAACTCCATGTGTTACATTGCGGATGAGACCTCCCACATTTCCATACTTGATGAGCTCTGACACGCCCTCTGTAACATCATTCAGTAGGCCAATGGGGTTGCCCAGGAAGTCCACTGATCCCAAGATCTGAGCAGCCTGACTGAGCAGCTCCTGGAAGTATCAAAACAAAAGCAAACTGGTGGGGTTAGAAGATTCACAGTGGTTCTTCTAGAATGTTCACAAACATGAAATATTTAGGCTTTTGTTAAACCAATAGTCTCAACTTCAGAATAGCACCAAACAAAGCACAGAGAACCTGCAGCAAGACTATATAATAATAGGCTGTCTCCCTGTTTGTACATAATGAAGGTATCTGAACAACCTTACCTCTCTAAAGTGCTTCAGGATATCATTGATGATTATCTCTTGGGTCTCATATGGGTGTACTCGAGTGAAAGGATACATGTTAATGACTGCGTCCTCAAACTTGATGAGAGGTGTTCCGAGAGTTCCCTTTAAAGCCTGTAAAGAACACAGAGAAAATGGAATTTAACTCTAGTTTGAGCCCAACACAAAGTTTGCAGTCATTTTCAAACTGCTAAAAGAATAAATATTACTCAATGTTTTCTCCCTATAATTAAATTCAACATGACAAAAGAATGGAATGTTTTCCTAAGCACTGCTTAATACTCTGTTCTTGCCTCAGTGTTCTGTAATTCATCACGTGGATAGATTCCAGCATCTGGTTATAACAAACAAAATGAAAACTGACTGCCAGCTAATCAGCTTATGGACCTCATTTAACCCATTGTAGATAGCAGCCAGCTAAATATCAGTATATTAGCAGCATGGACCACACACATTTATTGCTTTTTAACAGCATTTAGTATATTTAGTGCCTATTTTACCATGAGGTCTGGAGGCAGCTTGTGTGATGTGAAGACACTCAGTTTGACCTGAGGAAGACTGATCTTTAGGTTCTCAAAGTAGTAGCGTTTTGGAGGCCCTGAGTCCTCACTGGCCTTCTCATACAGGTTCTCATCCAACTTCTCAACCTCTGAAACACATCACCATTTCACTGTCAGCACCACCTTAATGAGAGGAGCTTTATCATGAGTACATTAGGGACTACTTTTTGCACTACTTTTCATACAACCTTCTGTTTGTCCATAGCCAAAGAACGCCAGCAGCTTGAGTAGGAGTTTCTCTTCGATGATGACAGTGAAGCGGCGGGCGGTGACCATGAGGTGCTGACAAATGTAACAGAGTTGACTTATAACAAACAAAATGTATGAAATATTTAAGATAAAATTCTGCAACAAAAAACGAATTTATCATAAAAGTATAAATGTCCATAAAAACAAAACCTGAATGAAGGCATGGCACACAGATGGCAGATCTTACCTTGAAGAGCTCTGTGAGCATGAGACTGCTAGGAACTTTGACAGCATTGACTTGCAAAGCAGGTCCAGAGTCCCCCACACTACTTTCACTGGAGCCTGGAGTCACGCAAAGCATAACAGGCTGAGTTGTGCCTAGGAGTTGGTTATCCACCTAATGAGAGGTGAGAATAGAGAGAGGAAGGATGTGCTTATTACTTTTCACCTAGAGGGACAAAATTGGAACGGACATCACTGCCTATTTTTGCTGCAGTCACCTGAATATTCACCACACTAAGCTCCAGCATTTGACTGGCTGCAGTGCGGGTAAAGTGCACACTGATGCCAGACAGTGTGACAAACACCAACTCCTCAGGCACTTTGTTAACTAGAGAAATACCCACACCCTCCTCCAGGTTCACCAACACCTACACAGCAAAGAGAGAAAGGATAAGTGACAATCTGTGAAGTTAGTTTTATAGAAACGGTTTGTTAACTATAGTTTATGTTTATTTGTGAATATTTTAGAAGTCATCTACCCTAGAAAACAAGTAAACTGGAATGATTTGTTCAGATAGAAGCAATTTACCTCAAGTTCCTCTTCAGTAAACTTCTTTTGAGCATCCTCTTTGCTTGGATCCTCTGTGCTGGGTGACGTTCTGTTCATACGCCGCTGATTGAAGTCACTTATCTGTAAAGAAAATAAAAATATATGTTTATTCAGCTATTCATGTATGGTTTCTGCTTTACAAGTCCATATTATATACACAGTCCATTATTCAGTGGCTAATTAATCTGACCTGCAGTACACGAGTGGGTCCATCAGGCAGAACCTGCACAGACAATATCCCAGAGCCTGGCCTCATCTTCTGGTTAATGAACTGCTGTTCTGGGGGCAGATCAAGCAGTCCCTGGGTAGGCCCCAGCACTACCTCTGCACCATCATACAGCCCTGAGGCTCCCCCCTTAACCTGTAATAAGAGTTGTAATAACCATTTACGAGAATGGCATAATAATGAGAACACATAAGGGACACAGTCCATCCAAGCAAAGGGGACAGACCTGCACCACCAGTCTGGGTAAGCCACAGGTTAGCATGCCAGAGCTAAAGTGCCATGTCTGTGTAGTACTGCGACGAGAGTCTGGCCGTCTCAACATCAGGGGCTCATAACTGCAGAGGTGGGTGAAATACAGTAGATTAGGGCATGATGATGGAGTGGCATGAAAGCTAAATATACCAATGCCTGAAAAGATGCCTATTACAGAAGTTCTGTTGGGGGAAAAAAACAACAAAAACATTTTGCTGTAAGAACAACTCTTGTTACATAACAATAGGATTGCGTGGGAGTGACAAACTGGGGAAAAAAAACCTAAGCCCTGAAGTAAAATGTGAAATCTGAGAGTAATCTTGGGACAACAAACCCAATCATGCTTTATTAGCTTGGATAAGTTCAATATTTTTACTGCTCATATGAGACATTTAAAACACTTCTGTAACTTATTTAACTGGACTTGTAGATTGTACTTGTTGTCTGACACCATGTCATTGATACAATTCATGCAACAGCTATACTGCCTTGGGACAGAGCTGACTGACCTGTTGTCTGTGACTGCTGCCAGCCCAGCGATGTCCAGCACCAGTGAAGAATCAAGAGGTCGGGGCTGCGCAGGTTTACTCTGAGGAGGAGAGGAACCCTCATGACAAAGCATTCCTTTCCCTGTCATTCTCCACAGCTGAGAGCGCTTGCCTGGCTCCTATAGAACAATGGAAAAAAATCAAGAAGTTAGAACTGCCTGAGAAACATTACTAAGAAAGATATCTAAAGAGAAAAAGCACCTTTTTCTTCAATATCACTCTCTGTGTCTTTGGTTCGACATCCAGCACCAGGTCAGCACTGCTGACCACACGCTTCTTTACTCCTGGCCTTTTACCTCCATCCCTAAAGTCACAGCAAGTTGTTAATCACAGATTAACATAAGGCACATATAAGACTTCACAAAGCTATGCATTGCTTACACAGTGTATGAACTCTAAAACTTAGGCATGCCTAACAAAGAACTCACTGAGAGAAAGTGACAGTGGCAGCGATGTAGATGAAGTTCTCATAATAGAGCTTGTTGTACTCTCTGAAGAAGTTCATGTCAGCAGTGACCTCAGAAGAGCCAGCTCCCTTTACGGTCAGAGTGAGGTAAGGGGGAAGAGTGGGCTCATCACAGGCATAGTCCAGCACTGCCCCAGCTTTCACCTCTGTATGCAGTCTTATGTCAGGGACTCCATACTGCCAGAACTGAATAGGCACCTGAGGTAAAATCATCATTGCATGTAACCAGAGACAAGACACACATTCATTACATCAGCAGGTGAAAAGTAGACAGATGGATACAACAAGAAACAGAAACAATTGAACACACAGACACGACTGAAGTCACAATACAAAGTAAGGGCGTGGCCTCACCTCAGAGATGTTGTCTATGCGGAAGGGTGGAGGTAATTGGTCAGTGTCACTAAATGAGATTTGATAGGTTGCTCCTTTCAGGGTTATCTCAGCACGGAGAAAGAAGCAGTTTCCTAAAGTGTCCCTGAAGAAGAAGCCATAGTAGTAAGGCTAATTCCACCATTTCTCCCAGACTTCTGCATTTCTAAAGTTTATCTACTGCAATTAACCAAACTGCAATGAACACCTAAGAACTGACATTTACGTAAGTGCTGTTACTACAGTAATTTTGCCAAGTACCTCATATTGACGTGGAAAGACTTTGGTTTGCTGACTTCAAACCCTCCAGACCAGGTGCAGTTGGGTACATCCATGAGTCGAACACACAGCAGTTGGTCATAGTCATTTCTAGGCCAGTGGAACACCACACTGGAGCCTGGCAGTGTGGAGATGTATCCATCTGGATTTGCTGTGCCCTAGAGTGTTCACACAGCGCGAGTTATAACATTCATTTATTATTTAAGGCACTAAGGAAAATGTTTCTACTAGTAGAGGCGAGGCATGTTTTAAAGCACGCTTTCTCACAGCACTTACTTTCCCTCTTGCAAACTCTCTTTGGGAGAAGGCCAGTCTGTGTGAAGACTGATTATCAAGCAGATAGCGAGGTGCAAAAGTCACAATGTGGGTGTCCTGGTAACGTCCCTTGCCCTTTCTGACATTAATACCTTAAACATATTTTATTAGGTCTGTTAACAAACAGTAACATTTAGAAGACATTACACACAGAACTGAAAATTTTACAGTGATTCCCACTCACCAATATTATAGATGAGTCCTGGTCTGTTCCCAGGCTGTATTACTTTGACTGCTCGCACTCCACTCCCTCCATCCAGAGAGAAACCCTGACACCAGCCTGGAACACTATCTGGGTGGATCCCTTTACCAACACGCATAGTGCACCTAATTCACAAAAAGAAAATAGATCAGGAAAGACAGCAATTTCAGTATATGGCAAAAACAACTGATGAATATAAGAAAAGCTGCCTTACAGACAGAAAAGTAAGCTGACTGTTATCCTTTTACTTACATGGACGGCTGCTCTTTGTCCGTGTAGCAGAAGAGGAGCGGGCTCAGACTCCTGGCTAACTCGTGCTCCTCAAACTGCCCAGCAGCATCCGTTTTCCCATTGTCCTGGCGGAAGATCAAAGGCAGTCCTACCGGGCATAATGCGAAAGAAAACAATTCCATGCAGATTACTACATTTCACTCATCGCATCATCACACCTTTGTAGTTAGGTTAAGGAGCGAGCAGTATACCAGTCTTGTTTAGAAGCCAATAGGGGGCAGAGATGAGGATCTTGAGCGCCCCCTGCGCTCGGAGAACGATGCGGATGGTGAGACACAGCAGCCGTTTGTTCGTGTCATACAGACGCATGCGCACCACATAGTTTTGGGTACCAGGAGGAATCAGCAATTCCTTACAGACCATGAAGTTCTCGAAGAGAATACCTGAGAATGATGTGATAAGGTTTAGGTCAGGCATCTGTCCTAAATATCCAATGCCTATCTGAAATAATTACAAAAAAATAGTTTCAATATACAAAGAACAGTCACAACATTAAAACCACTGACAAGTTAACGACTTTAATCTTGTTACAGTGGCATCTGTGGGGCACCAGGTGGGATATATTGGGAAGCAAATGAACAGTCAGTTCACAAGTTGAAAGACAGGAAAAATCAACAAGTGTAATGATCTGAGCGACTTTGACTGGGGCCAGATTGTGATGGTTAGATGACTCGGTCAGAGCATCTCCATAAGGGTATGTCTTGTTTAGTGTGCCCAGTATGGTTAATACTTGCCAAATATGGTCCAACGGAGGACAACAGGCAAATTGGCAACAGGATCATGAGAGCACAGGGACCTTTGTGGGGAGTAAAGGCTGGCATATCTACTCTG
Source organism: Brachypetersius altus (assembly GCA_037974465.1). Classification (NCBI taxonomy): domain Eukaryota; kingdom Metazoa; phylum Chordata; class Actinopteri; order Characiformes; family Alestidae; genus Brachypetersius; species Brachypetersius altus. The sequence goes on from JBBPDB010000134.1 coordinate 20,747,485, forward strand.
ACCTAATAGAAGAGCTGCTGTTGCACAAATTGCTAAAAACGCTGCTATGATGAAAATTGGAATTGGTATTGGAAAACAGCTCCCTGTGCATGGGGTTGCACGTGCACAGATCAGCCAATGTCCATGCTGACTCCTACAATGGGCACCTGAGCCTCACAACTGGACAATGGAGCAATGGAAGAAGGCGGTCTGGTCTGACGTCTTGGTGACAAAAACCATGTCACACTTTCAGCGGTCTTGTGGAATTTAGCAGACGCTCTTATCCAGAGCGATGTACATGCTTACGTAGTCTTCATCTGTTCTTCATACCTGTAAAGCTATACTTAAATCAACACCTGAGGCCGTATTACAGAAATATCCTATCTAAAGCATAAAGTTAAGACAATTTAAGATTTTTTTCAATTTGGTGTTACAGAAGCAAATCCTAACTGAATTTAGGAATCCTATCTTATCTCGAGTTATGAATCCTAAATAAGCAATCTAACATTGATGGTCGACTTTTAGGTCTGTTACCAAGCATTTAACGCAACATGTCATCTCGCGAAGTAACTGTTACCTGCTGCCACTGTGACTTTACAAGGCTACAGTTCTTAACATTGTCTCATCAGAGTATCTTCATTACTATCTTCAAAATATGGATGTTAAACAACGTCGTGTTCTGAACTTTAAGCCAGACGAACTGGCCAATATGGACAAAAGTATAAGGACTCACTCTCTCACACACACACAGACAGTCACACACACACACACACACACACAGTCACAGTCACAGTCTCTCACACACAGTCTCTCACACACAGTCTCTCACACACAGTCTCTCACACACAGTCTCTCACACACAGTC
>JBBPDB010000134.1:20762415-20774280 GCA_037974465.1 Brachypetersius altus
TCCAGTTAAGTGTACCATATGCATCAGACGTTTAGCCAACGTTCCGTGGGCGTGACGTCTGAGGCTGAGACTAGAGGTACACTGGCGTCTCAGGGAGCTCTCATACCTCTCACTTCTGCCCTTTTTAGCTAGGATACTAAGATACGGCGGAAGCTTACCTTGCACTCCTCGCACTCCTCACACATTTAAACAGAACTAACTCTTTTCCCCGTTTTCTTTGTCTGAGGGGAACTGCTGCACACTTGTCTAGACCCACTAATCACCATGGGACCCCAGGTCACCACATTCTCGGGCCTGCAATCGCTGGGGCCCTGTGCCAAAGTGCCCTTGACTGGTTACTTCTGCTCACAACACCACACATGTTCGACCCCAAATAGGAGTAACTTTGTCTATGGACACTTAATGGTTCTAACTCTGTTAGCTGTAGACAATCTGTATGTTCATAAAGACCTACTCTTGTTATTCAACCCCCTAACGGCTCTCTTTTCTTCTCTCTGGGTCGACCTGAGGAGGAGGATGAGTCTTGGATCCTCCCGAGGTTTCTTTCTCCAGCTGAGGGAGTTTTTCCTCACCTCTGTTACCTTTGGCTTACTCACTAGGGGCTTGGATCTGGACTCTGTAAAGCTGTTTTGTGGCAACTTGGTTTTAAAAAGCACTATATAAATAAAATTTAATTGAACTGAATGTCTTCGCTCCTGTTAGAAGATGACTTTGGGTGTGAGATGAATACATTCAGGGCTATTTACACAGTCAACATGAGCTTCTAAGACTCAGAGATCAGAATCTTGGTAATAATGATAATTATGCTTAACTATTTGCCTGCTAATTTAAGGTCATGTTAATGATTTAACTTAGCATGCAATCTTCCTGCATTTTCCAAGATTTATATTAGCAACACAAAGGTAAGATTACATTCCCCAGATACTGTTAAAGGTTCCCTGGTAATGGCCTGACCTATATAATTAGGTGGGGGTGCTCAAAGAAATTTGGCAAAACTACAAATTTTCTCCAGATTAAGTCAGTTAAGACATTTTATGTAATTCTATAAACACATCCCCAAAAGATCTTTCAACTTTTTCGAACTGCATTCAGTTCTTCATTAAGGTGTATGTGACATTTCCATAATGGTTTAAGACACAGCATGACTTATTGTGAGCTATACAGATGAATAGCCGGACGTTATTTTTGCCTTTACAGAAACTATTTGGTGACTGCCTTCTAGTGTTTAACTATTTCTAGCACACGAGGCCTGACTGACCCATGCACGGCTCAATTTCATTTGCCTAATGTGACAACAGAAACTTCATAATGTTGCACATTAAGACTTGCTTACAATTTTACAACTAAAAAGCTACATACGTGTCGCTGGTTTCTAAAAATCGTTTGAGTGTTGTGAAAAGGAATTCCAGCACAAATTTATTAATGCTTTTCTCTTTCATTTTTAATAGGCTCTGAAAAGGGTGAATTCATCACAGTAACATTAGTACCAGTGTCATACTGCTCACCTCTAAGCTGTATTTTACTTTTGAAATCACCATTAAAACCTGACCACTTTGAATGATGCAAATCAAACATTCTCTGCTCAAAGGTTAACACTAAACAAACAAGAAGTATAAATGGTCTACTCACAGCCTGGCCTTCAACTGCTGCTCTCTGCCTCCCTAGAACATCCTGCAACTGGGTAAAATGCTGAATGAAAGCCACGACTTCTGTTTGGAAGCGCTGCGTGTGCACATACTGAACCGAGGCCATCTGCAAAGATATCTTCATATCACACTCCCGGGTTAGGGAAGGATCGGGCAGTCCGTACCTGCATAAAAATGAAGACAGTTTGTAAGATAAAGACTGTTGTAAAGTGTGCAATATTTGATGTAATAAGTAAAAGTAAATTACTTGTAAATGTTAAAGACGAGTGCCTCTCCACCCCGTGTTGTGAAGCGCTCCCTATAGAGGTCACCATGAGGTGTAAGGTCACTTAGTGACAGGCTGCCTAGGCTTCCTTGCAAGGCAAGATCTCCGTCTAAAATGTCATACAGAATGTATATTGTCAACGATGATTAAATAAGGAATATTAATGCAATTCATAGAATACCTAGAGCACAAAACACTCACCAATCATTTCCAAGTGTGTAAACAATTTTGAAACACTGGCTTTAGCGAGTTCATTGGTTTTCTTATTTAGCACTAGAGACAAAGAATGAACCTGTTGAAGGAGAGCAGAAAAATGTTTGAAAAAAGAAAATCTGCGTTTGCATTTTCACATACAAACACATTGTTTTTTCACACATTATAAAATGAATTCCCATTTCTACCTTTAGGTCTACTTTAGTGTTGAGCATCTCCTCTATTTCCTCATCATTTACTTCAGGGCACAGGTCTGCTAAACCAGTAGGGGTAGTGCTGTATAGTGGGTCCCCAGGTGTGGGCTGAGGGGAGCTACTAGGCACTTTCACTGCATGGTTATTGGCAGTAGAACCAATTCCAAAAAAGTCCAGAATGACAACCCAGGTTTGCAGCGTGATGAGAACATCCAGACAGTTGAAGTCCACATCTATGCTCCGACCAATACTGCCATAGCGTGTCTTGAACTCAGGGTGCCGTTTGTCCACTAAAAGCACATTGATATGAACCAAAGAGTCATCAAAGTCTGGGGAAGGGTGAGGGGATGGCGTATTCCGTGAAGGTGATGGGGGAGGGGTGATGGGGCATTCTGCGTCCTTCTTTGTTTTTCGGCTTGATGCAGAAGGAGTACTGGGGTGTCTCTGATAAAACTGGAAGACATTCTGTGCCTCTTCTATTTGAGCTGGCAGTGAGCGTGGCATTTCTGGGTAAAAGGCATTAGATGTTGATGGGCACGACTGGGAGAGGTATTCTTTGGGGCTGAAGGTAGATGGTTTAGGAGCACCTCTTGAAACCATGAGGTGCTTGTGCTTAGACTCGGGATTTTGCTCTAGTAGGTCTTCCATAAGAAGGGAGCGAAGGGCAAGCTGGACTGACAGAGAGTGAGGATGGTCCTTTGCAAAGTCTCCTTCCAGGTCCTGGAAGCGCAGACTAACCAGGCCCTGAGAACCTTGACTGAGGTCTGCACTCAGCTGCACCAGGAGCTCAGAAATCTTGAAGGTGGATCTGACTTGTGTGAAAGAGGGTGGCTGGAGCGGAGGGCTGGAGCTCTGGAGGGGTAGTGGTGTTGAGAGGGACGATGATATTGAAGAGTAAGACAGACCCAGAAGCGGGGGGTCGCGGGCAAACAACGCACCCTGTGAATCAGGGAAGCGATGAGGTTTGGTGGATGAGGGTGTGGGGGGTGGTGGAGTTGGTGGTTGACTGGCAGTTACTTTTTGCTCCTCTATTAGTGATAGGTTATCTAGAGTCTGAAGAACCTGTTCATACACAGACTTACAAAGGAAAACCTGAAAGAAAAAATCGGATAAATAAAAATGTAACATTTACAGTAAAGTAGCTGAATTAATGGTCATGACTAGATGTCGTTTTGACAGATTACTTTACCTGAACAGCATTTACAAATTTGCCCTCCACTCTTAGTAATCCCGTACTGTGGTATGGTTCATCACAAGACAGAAATGTGAATTGTGTGTCTTCATCTATGGGAACTTTCTCAAGAGTACACTGGATGGTGGTGTCTTTTAGAATGTGGAAGGCTGAAGAGGAGAAAATATTAAAAGAGAATGTTACTATTGCACAGGAAAGCTTATTTACATCACAATGTATTTATACAACTTTTTCTAAAAGTCTGCTAATAAACAGCAATTTGGAAACGGCTGAAACATGAAAAATTGTATCTATGTTAGTTTTTTTTAAATAATGAAATTAACATAAAGCAGGGTGGAATACAACCTTGCTACAATTAATAATAGATAAAACGAAGGACCAGTGCTACTAAAAGTAATACAGAAGGGGGTAAAATCTCTAATGACGATAACAAGGGTTTCATCTTACTTATTACTGTAAACAGATCACTAAGTATAATTGGAGAAAATGAAGTAAGCAGGTCAGTACACTGCCATGGGTCAGCATTATGCGAGGAATGTAAGGAGCTTTTGGACCTCAAGTGCATTACTTTATTCACAAAGTGATTAATAAAAGTTTTGCAATCAACATCTCAGAATAACAGAGCAATGCTGAAGTGGAGGTGAACAAATGCTGGTAGCAGGATTAAAAACTACCATGGGATTATTCTTATTGTTAACTATAAGACAGCCAAAATATGAAGACCTGAGATTAAATAATGATCACTAAAGTTAACTTCATTAATTTCCAAATTAAAAGGGTAGCATGTCCTGCAATGAGTCAAACAAAGTAAGTTACAAATTAAGTCAAACAAAGTTTTTAAAATAATATGGCTTGAGACTGTCGCAACTTTTACACACCGTCATAATGATAAATATTCTCACCTTTTCCACGACTTAGATATTCAAAGAAGTCATGGCGAGTAAACTGAGGCTCGTCCAAGTTGATGACGCTGGTATGAGAAGGCGACTGACTGGAGCTGGAGCCGCTGTCGAGACGGGGTCCTTTCCTCAGGACTAGGTGACTGGTATTTACAGAATACAGCCTTATGTCTTTAACTTCAACCTGTAATTTCTCTCCCTCCGTGTCCTGTCCTGCAACAAAGTTCTGAATAGTAATGCTTCCTAGGTGACCAACAAGAAGCTCTGGGTGACCAGGTTTCCGAGGAATAGATACAACAGGAGACTCTATACGGACATTTAGAGTAAGTTTGACCAGAAAAGAATCCAAGCCTGGGTTCTCCTTAGGGTCTGTAAGATCCATTTCATCTTCAAAGGGTTCCAGAGTCCAGTTGCTTTGACTTTGCGATCTGGATCGCTTGGATGGGGTCTCAAAGAGAGAAACCATTCCACTGTATTCTGCAGTTTTGGTAGCTAGCACGGTGGATACTTTTGTAGCAGCAGTCTTCAGCATGGAGCGAAAGTTGTCTTCCACCTCATTGGCTGAAAGACTGAGCTCTTTTAAGAACTTTGCCGAGTGGTTGTAGTGCAATGATGCCATGTGAAGCTCTAGAGAACACTCTCCTTGGGATTTTTCCAAAAGGTGGAAATTTAAAGCCTCAGAGGAAGTTAATCCAGAAGCAGAGCTAGCTGATCCAGAAACTTCTGAAGAGGTTTTCTCTTCTAAATTTCCTATGCTGACCACAAACTGACCTCTTCCACCTTCTTGAGTCAAATCAACAAGCTGAATGCATCCCAAGGAGCCATTGACATCCAAGCGATTTCCCATTGATACATTGACCTTTGTCCCATTTATACTGGCTGTGGCAATTTTCATGCCCCTCTTTTCACCGCCTGAGACAGTTGCAGTTGAAACTGTCCGCAAGAGCAGCAAATTTAATCTATGGATCTCTACAGTCAATTCTTTATTCTGAACGTAAGTAGACTGATACGTCTCATCTTGATCTTGTCCATTTGGCAGTGGTGCTGGCTGTGGTGTTGATGGACTCCATGTGCTTTCTTCTTTGGGAAATGACTGCTGAAGAAATTTAAGGAGCTCTACAATGGTTTCAGGATTTAGAATAATATCCAAATTGTTGACCTGCAAGGCGGTGACCTGAAGAGACCTATCCAAGTTCATGGATGGGCAGTCTGAGCTGACAAACGTATATTCCAGTTTAATGAGAGCCTCCTGATCTTTGAGAACTGAGCTCAGCTGAGATATTTTGTCAAAAGGCATTCCCAGTTCTGTAGGCTCTGGAGATTTCCCATCTTGTGAAACTGGTGATGTTGGCTGGCTCTCTCTCAAACTGCCAGTGGGTACATCAAAACTGAGATGTTTGTGAGATGCCACAAGCAGGTCAAAGTCAGAACCATACGTCTGTAAGGTATCCACCAGTAGAAGACCATGGACTGTGAGTGAGACCTCAGCATCATAGGGTCGCTTCACAAAATGAGCATTTGTACCAAACACCTTTAGAACAGATATATACCGTCCTCCACTTTCAACACCAAGCTGCATGTAGTTGATGTTGAACTCTGCGAGGAGAAGCCTTGATTCAACCAACACCTCCCGCGTCTGTTGCTCAAGAGTCATCACACTCTTTGTGAGATTTTTGTCAGATCCCTGGAGTTTCCAGTGACTGTCTTCCCTCTGAAATATCTTTTCATGACGGAGGGTTAAAGGATCCGGAGACTTGACAAGCTCCCCCTTATCATCCTTGCTCTCATCTACACCCGGACTGCTTAGCCTAGCCAGACAGCTTCTCAGTGCAGTCATCTTCTCAAGGTTGATGTGAACTTTCAGGTCCGGTAATGTCCCTGACAGAACTGCCCCAGGGAGCTGAGGGTCTGAGGTGTAACGCAGCCTCTGTTCTAGCTGCAAGAGCACATTGAATTTCTCCACTACATGGGTGGGCCCCACTTCACTTTCCTGCAGATGTTTCCAGTTATCTTTGTAGCGACCAACCATAATCTGCAAGTCCTTAAAAGACAAAGAGTATTTCTCATACAGTATCCTGTTAAAGGAGTGAGCACCCTCTGCTGATTTAAGGCTTGAGAGGTCAGGGATCTTCTCCTGCCCTTTAAACTCTGTCTCTGGTTCAGGTGGAGGAGACCCAGAAGGTGTGGCCAGAGGAGTCTGGTATTCCTCATCACTTAACTCGTCTCCTTCTGATTGAGAGGCCTTGGATTTTGTTTTAGGATCCTCTGTGAGCACAAAAAACATTGATTAATAAATAACAATGTCATCCTAACAGGCAATCAACCAAACGAAATCCTGTACACAATTTTACAATATTACCTTGTGAATTGGTAAGAAGAATACGACCAAGATCAACTACCACAAGCATGGGGTCATCAGACTGAAAATCATCTGGGAATATAACTTGAGGTGCACAGATATCCAATTTCATTGTCCAACGCTTACTATTCTCCTATAAAGAAATACAATAGTTGTACTAAACAAGAATAACAACAATTACCAGCAGAACCAGTGAGGAATATATTATAGTTTCTTACAATGAACTCTCCAACTAGCAGCTGGTCTATGGTTTGCCGGATTTCTGCTTTGGTCTGCATTTTAAGCTTGTTGTATTGTCTCCTTGCTGCCTCAGCCACCCTTAATTCTAACTCTGATTGATATCCAAACCCTGGAAAAAAACAAGAGCACAAAAAATATAAAATAACTAAAAAATAATGTATTAATAAACGAAATAAAAGAAACTAAACAGAATGAACTAAATAAAAAGTTAGTTATAAGCAATTGAGAGCTAAAAATTGCAGACCTGAGGTATGAACCCGTCCCTTGTAGAAGAAGTCAGCAACTTTCTTGATGGCCTGAGGGTTGTAGATGATATTGAGAGGGCTGGTGTTCACCTCTAATCTCCTCTCAAAATTGCTCCTGATTGGGTTACGCTCATAGATCATCTCAAAGACTGGTGATGCAGATGACTCCATATTAGTAGCTGAAAAGTGTAGTTAATAAAAACACAGATTCTTGTTAAGACTCCAGCTTATCAAAAATGACCAAATCTCACTAGACACATAAAATATGAACAAAATGACCTCAGACAAGCATCAATTATTGTACAAAAAGTCACTCACCAGTGTTACTTTTGTCTGTACTACTACCCTGTCCAAAAGGCTGACTGATGGCAACAGCTACTTTGTCCTAAAAATGAAAGGTATTACGGGCAAGTTTAAACGTTAAAAAAACAGGATGATAGGTTTAGTACAAAGGCTAAAAGGGAAAATGCAGAAAAGGCAATAAACTTTCAAACATAACATAAAAGAAACTAACATGTTTTGGTGAGACCAGGAAAGGGAAGATGGAGCCTTGGGTGGTGAGGTCTCTGAGGAACAACCCTCCAAGCTTCACAGAAAGCAGAGAAGACTCTGATCGGGGCAGAGACTCAACACCAATCTTGACTCCTGTAAATAAACAACGTTTTTGTGTGACAGATTATAAGGTTCAGTGTTCTTATGGAAAAGATGCCACACTATATGGAATTGATTGTACCTGAAAATTCCAACTGAATCACCCCACTCTCATTAGACAAAGGATTCAATTTGTCTTGCTGGAAAAGAGTGACAGCTGCCTTTTCAAGAAAGAAATCCAGCCGTGCAAAGAGGTGGTCCCTCCTGGTAAAAGTGTTGAGAGTCTGAGAGTCTTCCAAAGGGTCAAAGAGGTCATCTGTTTCAGCTGTGAATGGCACAAACAGTTCACCATAAATAAATTATGTTTAAAACAAAACAGTTTCCTTTAAAAGTCAGATATACTAAAGTAAAGACAACATGTTAACCCTAGAAATCACCAAAAACTCACCCAGAATATCCCACTGAGTAGTTCCTGGCATAAGATCATCTGTCATAGGCTGCCCATCTGGCCCCCTCTCAACACTTCTGTACCATCCTCCCCATCCAGGGAACCAGGACTGCAGATACTGAATCATACCTGAACTGCCACTCTTTGGAATAGAAGCGGAGGGAGGAGAGACTTCTGCCTCTGAGACAGACTCTCTTACACTCTGTAAATAAATGAATTGTAAATGATGACAACAACTGACTCTCAATTAAAATTCTCTTATGAAAGCAGGATTACCTTTATTTCCAAAGTTTCTACTTAAAGTGAACACTGAGACATTCGGATTGGTTTGATGTGAAATGTACCATTCTTGAGAAACGTGCTGAGGGAGAATTGTTCACAGTAGAGGAGACAGGAACCAGAAGTATTTAATGGTTCTAAAAATTCTCAATAGTTTTTGGCCTATAACATATTTTTCAAATCACTGAGAGTGAAGAGCAGCTAGCAGCAATACATTTGTTGACAATGTACCATTTCACATCAACATCGAATGACTTAACAAGACAGAATTACTCATTAATATTCAAATCATTGCAATGAAGCTTTAATTTAGCTCTATTTGCCCTAGTTTGCTCTGCCATACTGCCAGGAAAACGAGCTAAAGTAAACAAAAAGATAAACGCGGACACTGCTTGCGACACTGGCGTTACACTGTAATACGCTTTGTTGTTAAGTGTCAAAAAGCCACTTTGTTAATGCTGCTTAAACTTAAATATAAATCATCTTAGCTTGCCTCTGCAATTTCCTCCTGTTTGCGAAGGGACTCGTGAACAATTTCCCTGAGACTCTGCAACTCCTCCAGGGTCTGCTCATCTTCAATCCTCTCAAACTCACTCTGTTTATTGGAAAAACACAGACTGCACATTACAATTTTAAATCTAACTCAGTTACTTTTATGATGTTAAAAAAGAAAAAAGTATAACAAAAATGACACTGCAAAGAGAGTAATGTAATTAAGAGAGTTGTGGTCGTAGTGTCATGAGTTGGTGATTTGTGGCTTTGTAAAGAATGCTCTTTCAAGCCTCTAAGTCTATAAGTCTATTGAGGGTGTTTTACCTCTTCGTGTGGACTCAGAGTAACTCCCTTAAGCCTCTGGCTATAAAGGCTTGTGTAGAGCTGAGCATCGCGTGCACGCTGAAGGGCAAAGTCCCAGTTTCTCCGTCTCCGCTTCTCCCTGATCTCGTCTAGGTTTGCACTGATGGCAAACATCCACCACTGGCGGCAACTACAGTAAACAGGACAGAAATGTATCAGTACTGCAATAAATGTGACATTACTGACTAAGTGGAAAAATAAATTATAATGCGCCTTACTTTCCTGAGACAGAGACTTTGGGCCTCCACTTGCGAAAAAGCATCTCTCGCTCTCTTCGGTCAAGCTCTTTGAGAAAGGCCATTATCTGCTGATACTGCACCTGAAATTTTGATTTCACCAGAAAGTACATTTAAAATTAATGTCACATTTAAATAAACATCAATTAAATTAACGTAAATGCATTGGGATTATATTTGGATGGACTTTTCTAACTTAAATTTTATTTATGGACTGTATGATCTGGGGAATGAATGGCACAAAGTATAGCTTCAACTGCGTTTATTTATTTATTACTTTTTTTTTAGCTTTCTATACGGCCCCATAAAATATGGAAACCATTAGTTAAAAGCTGCCCCTGCAGATCACACTGGTTGCTCTTTGCTGATGGGTCACGCAGTACCTGTGAAAGATGCAATGATAGGGGCTCCAGCTGCACCTGACCCTCGATACGTGGGGTGCTACGAGATCGCAGAGGCTCTTTGGAGGCATTCCTCCTCAGCAACACAGAAGCACACACGGGCTCAAATATGTACTGATGCTCTCGGCTCTGCATGCATGCAGTCATTGTCTCCTATTTGGTACATGCAAGGAGTGAATGTCTCAGCAGAAAAATAATCTTCTATTTTAATGAGATTTTTTAAAATACTTTGCAAAAAATTAAAATGTTACAGAAGGTTATTTCTGGAACAACATGAACAGAAATTGTTTTAAGATCAGTGAACATCACTACCTGTATTTCAGCTTGAGGAAGATCCCCAAGCATGGTGCTCTTTGTGTCCCAGTACACACTGAACTCTTCAATCTCCAGCTGCTTCTGTCGCATGAGCTTTTGTGCCTGCGAACACACAACCTGTGTAACACACAGCTGTGGTATTATTTGCATTCTGTAACATCATCTGTTTGTCTTACCAGTTCCTTGGAGGGGTTTTGTGCTGATACGTTCTTAATACAAACTCCAAAGGCAAATGGTTTTTCTGGGTTAGAGAAGTCATCCTCAAACCTTAAATGCACACCTTGAATGTTCAGCTACAGACATCAGGGGGGAAACATTAGATTACATTCGAACAGGTGGCAACGAACAAAGCTTTCAAATGAATCTTGGAACATGACATTGTGAGAAAAGTTACCTCAATGTTCTCAACTATTCTGGTGACCACAGAGGCAGTGACAGAGTACCAGTACGACTCTCCCTTCTGCTCACATTCACTCTGAACGACAAAGACACATTTATATTTCCTTTGTTTCCTTTGAGAGGCAAAGAACCACGTTTTTCCTCTACTAATTACTTTCATAAACTACCTTCCATTTGTCCTCTAAGGCTTTGAGCAGCTTTTTCTTCTGCTCCTGCTCAGCTTCCCTTTCTCGCTCAACATCATATTCCTGGGGGTGGGCAGGACCAATAATTAGGTTCAGCTGAGACATGGAGATGACCCATGGGTCACTATGAGGCCGATAGAAGGGAATCTGAAGCACAATCTTCCCAATGAAGCCTGTAGAAATTTAGAAATGCAAAAATATGATATAGTAATATGGCAAAATTAACTGACATTAATCAGCTGAACTACACACATTGTTAAGCTAGTCCTTACCAGCTTTGACCTCAAAGGGTAGATCGAACTCTCTGAGTGCATCTTTTCTTAAAGGAAGATTCTCAAGTTCTACAGCTCCTGGAACGAAAATAAACACCCAAATTATTCCATGTTCCAACAGACACAAACTCAAAGCCACTCACCAGCCAAGTTTCCATCCAGTTTTTTGCGACATTTTGTTATCGACAAACAGAATATACATTTAAAAAAATGTGCGAAATTTGCTGTCTCCAGCCTATTTCCATCCAACTGGCTTTTTATCCATAAAATGGTGTCATGATGACGTCACCCTCCCCAAAACGAACTGTCGCATACGTTTTGGTGTATCGCAAAAAAAATTCTGCCCTTGAGCCGTTTCCATACATAATTTTGTGTTTGTCACAAATTATCTACCTTTGGTGTTCCACGTGACAACCCCCTCCAATAACCCCCTTACTGTTATTTCAGTTTCACAAATAATTGGAATTGTACAAAATAGACGACAGCAGAATGAAGCTTGTCTGATCGCCCTAGAGCTCGAAGAAAGTACCCCAGTGCGACGAAACCCATGGGTCTGGGAGAGACCACGGAATAAGACCTTCTGGGAGGAGGTGGTGGAGAGACACTTCACAGAAAATCTCTGGCTGCAGCA
>JBBPDB010000134.1:20777187-20789759 GCA_037974465.1 Brachypetersius altus
AACACACCACATGTGGAAGGAAAAAGGGGTGGTGCTCTCTCTCTCTCTCTCTCTCTCTCTCTCTCTCTCTCTCTCTCTCTCTCTCTCTTTCTCCCTCTCTCTCTTTCTCGTATTTCTCACTCCCCACTCCCAAATAAGATTATCTATTTTCACTCATGATTCTATTCTCCCTCTACATCACAGGCACTTCGAATAATCTTGACACTTTGAGTTTGTCATTGTGCATTTGGAGGGTTACATCACCCTCTTGCAGTGTGCAGGGTGCGAACAGCTGTGGCAAAAAAAGACTGTTATTTTTAATTAACAGCCTTGTGTCTGTGGTGCTCTCTCAAGCATTTGCCAGAAAATCCTTTCTTTTCTTCAGATTTTGCCTCCTTGGAACAACAATGAAATAACTGCGATTCCATTAAATGATCCTGTTCAGAAATAATTCCTTGTTCTTGATGACGTTGTTATTTAATTATCAAATGCTGCGATGATTTTGGGATTCTTGAATGAATATCTGTGGTTGCTCCTTCCTGTAACCAGCACCAGAGGGGCGGAGCTTTGGAACCTGTGTAAGTCAAGCAGCATCAGTGTCAGTAACAGTAGAGGGGCACAGGAAGCAAGGTCACATCGCTGTTGTTCTCAGGGATCTGGGTTGTGTTCTCAGGGTGTAGATAATGACTGGAAAGCTGAGGGATCAGTGTCCTAAACCCAGGCTTTACAATAATCTTCAATGCTGTCCAATTAGGCTGACTCTGACAGGTGCCACTGGTCATCTGTGTTTGCAAATATGTTCCCGTCTTTAATGTGAGGAAGAATGTTTCAGCCTTTTCTGTTTTATTTTTCTGATTGTACACAGAGATGTACTATAGAATTAGATGTGTCTGCAAAAGTAGTGCTGCAGTGAACACAAACTGGAAGAAAATACATGTTTGTTTTTTTTTTGCTTAATTCAAAGAAATTAATAAATGGCTGGTTGTAATATTTAAACAATATAGCTCAGAGGCACTAGACTGGGTCATAATGACAGCAATAAGACAATAAATACACACTTGCCGTCAAAAAGGTTTGCTTAGATGCACTGCATGGTATGTAGAGACACTTCATGTCCATGTTCTTGTTGGAACACTTTATTCCAAAAACATAGCCAATAACCACCCCCACCCCCCCCCCCTGCTGACGTAATGCTCTGTTGTTCTCTCCTCCTGTCTCCTGTCCATTACAAGCATTCAGATACTTGTTTTTGTTATTTCATACACTGAAAGTGCATTTCAATGTACATGCCATGTTACTTGCCATTGTACTCATAACTATGAGTGGACACAAAAAAACTGGACACAAAAAAATAGGCTAAACATGTTTTTTAAGGAAACTGACTGAGAAAATGTACATTCAGACATTACAAAGTTACCTAGTTGGCTCTTAGCAAACGTCATTTCCCCAAGGACTCACACATTCAAAATCCTCTATGAATGTTCAACTCATAGATTGGCTGCCTTCACCTGGCTGACAGATTGGGTTGTTGAAATGCTTTTTTCCTGGCAAAGGAGATTGAATTACCTGTCCATCCTTCCATTGATGTGTACTGTTAACAGAAACCAACCTCATGTCATGATGCTCCTTTGGTGTGGTGTTTTGAGGTGTTTAGCATAGGGATTTGTGAGCAATTGTGTCATTGTTTATAAAGACTTGGTGCAAACGTCCTTACTGTTGTTTTTTTGCATTCATTTATATACAATCCTTTATAATTTAATGTGTTTATATTTATAATCGTGTCTTTAAACTCGTTTTGCTTATATGCATACCATGATGCTCAAAACTTAATTTAAACAAATGAGACAAAAAGGTGACTTGGCCATTTGATTGTTAGCCATTTTATTTGTTTAAAGTAACGTATGGAAATCTGATTATGTTTTAAGAAAATCTAAAGGGTTTGCAAACTTTTAAGCACCACTGTACTTAAAAAGTCAAAAGACGTAAAAGTGCTTTGAACAATAGGGTGTAAATACATATTGTCATGTATTAAAATAAAAATAAAACCTTTATTAAATTATGACAGAGTGGTGTCATTGTGGCTTGAGGAGGACCCACAAAATATTGACGAACGCTCAAGTGTACTTTGTGTTTGCATTCATTGTTTATCAGATCATCACCAAAAAACATTAGAGCATTTTCTTTTTTGACTTCTAGGCTATAAATGGCAGCTTATAAAAATAAATACAGCAATGATTATCCCCCAGGGCTTTAGCTTTACATGTATTGGTATTGAAAATGCATTTAATACAAGCAGACATTAAATGTGTTTTCATGAGGTAGGCATCGCAGCGTCGACAGCTTCTGTCCTGAATCTCCGATCTGGGCTAGTGTGAAGGCTGGGTGAGACTCATGACGATGCAGATCTACTCGCCAGTGTTTCAGTCACTGCATCTTTTCTCAACCCAGTCGGCCCACAGCCACGTAACCATGGTGACAACATGAATTCTGCCAGCGAAGATCCTCATATCGGTGTATATTTCCCTGTCTCATCCTGCTACCTTCCTGGGAAAACAAGGGGAACGTAAATAATTACAACAGCGCTCTCGTGTCACAGCTTTGGGGAGATTGTCGAGGAGGGCTGCCCAGGCCCAGGCTCAACTGGCGCTGTTTGTGGCTTGTTTATTTTACCCATGCCCCAGAGCTACAACTGTGTGCTGTCAGGTTGTTTTACAGCACAAGAGTCACTGCTGTTCATTCAGGGACGTCCCCCATCCACAGCAGATCCCTCCATCCATGTGCCTAATCTTACCACCCGGAATAACGCTTCGATGCTTCGTGCGTGTATTTAGGATTATTGCTATAAATCATACCCCTATGATTTAGGTCCATTTTCACCAGATTATCATCTACGTTTTGTTCAGAACTGTGCTGACATCCTAGATGAAAATTGAAGCGAGCACCACAACATCCTCTTTTTGGCACCTAACATAATGATAAAATGTGAGAATGTTCCGAGGAAGCAGAACCAAACAAATGATGTGTGTTGAATGACTGTCATTACAGGGAATCACAGTAATGTGCTGCTGAGCAATGGGTGGCATCAAGGATAAAACAACAGATGTGGAAGAAATTGCTGTAAAGAGGAAAAGATCTGTCTGTTTTCTCTCGTTACTGAATTTGATCAAAGATGCACAGCCAGACTGTTGCTGCTACTCTACATGTGCTGTAAGATTATTCCTCCCACAGACTGCAGATGCACACGTTCAGCTTCTTCCATCTCAGAACATGCACGTCGTATGTCGGACTAACTGGTCCATTGAATCAGAGGATATTAGTGAATGTGCCGTAATTGCTGTGCCATGGTAATCAATGTTGCTGCTATGCCTAATCTCAGATGGGCATTCAGCCATGGCAGACTTTGCCATTTGAGCATCAGATGTTTGGCTTGCATTAAACTAAAACAGCCAAGAGCACGGCTCTGCACTGGTTGTTCCTCTGTTGTGCATTTTTAAGTTCATTTAGGTAAAGGAAAATGTGTAATGTGCATAAGCTGAGCAATATGATGATCTTTATCATTGCTGTAATAAATGACTTCACACTATTCTTTATGTATGCCGTGGACATCATCAGTACTTAAAAAACACTGACTGACTGCATGTTTCCTTGCGAAGTGCGGTGCAGTTTTTTTGAATCTTAGCTTACAGTACTTTTTAAATGCAGCATCACTGGTTCCTTTTTCTCTGTCAAAAACTCTGTCTTACTTTGGGAAAGTGAAGAAAAACAATCCACTTGCTGGTTCATACTGTTAAACTATCACCGGAGGCGGGCAACTTATCCGTGGCCCAGCCTGAATATCTCTGTATCTCCGAACCCAAACTGAGAGAACTTTGTATTAGTCACATGTGGGGACTGTTTTTCTCTAATTGTCACTTTTCACTTCACCTTCATTTTAGAACAGCGAATATGGCAGAACCTGTGGGCATAAAGAAGTGTGATACTGTATAATGTCTTGTGCGCTTTTATTCACAGGTATGTTTCTTGCATTTTAATATTTCATATTTAATATTTGACCATGAGAAATCTAAATGAACAGATAAGATATAATGCTTTTGAACCTTTAATCCCTCAAGGGGAATATTTTAATCCCCCAAGCCTCCTCTTAAAAAAGTGCATCCACAAATCAATGTATATGTTATAAAGAGATAAGAGATGACTCTATATATATCCCAAATTTGGCTCACAGCAGCAAGAACAGACAGGTTCGAATAGGTTTACTTGATGTGAACACAAAATGTGGCACAAACTGCTGATTTGTGTTTTAAGAAGACCATGTGTCTGTATAGGTTCACAAATGTATAATGAGTCGAAACACTTACTGTTCAACACTTTGGCGTCACCATTTATTTAATTGTTACTCAAAGTAAAAAAAAAATACGAACAGAAATGACCAAAATAGAAGCGAAAAAGTAAAGAATGAAAAGTTCCCTTTCTATTCACAGCTGCTAACTGGCTCCCATTTCCCAACCATGATTGCGACACAAAAATGTAATCTTGTACATGGGATGCATGACATCTAGGTAGTTATCAGTGTCTATTTCTGCCAGTAAACAAAGTCGCTGAATGGATTTTCAAAGCTTTGTCAATTAGTGTGCATATCATACTCTCCCCAACCACTGCATCTGTAACAAAATAGTCATTTTGAATGAATTCTTTGGTGACATGAGTCATTATGGTATATCCTTTATGGATCATGATAAAATCTACTTTATGGCTCACTGGGATTATGTGCAATATATCAACACTCTCGTAAAGTGCAAGTAGATGAACCTCACCAGTAATCAGTGAGATTCAGTTCCCTATTAACGAAACAACATAGAAAATATTCATTACTTCGCAGGTTTACATAAAAAAGTCCGATAAAACTTTTTTATGTAAAAAAAAAAAGTCTGAATAAAAAATATGCTGCAAACGAAGTGCTTAATTGTCAGGCTCAGTGCCTTTAGAGTAGAATTCCACTGATTTTTTATTTTTTTCAGAGTGATTTGATGTGGAACGATGCTCAGTAGAGAATCTCACTGACCCGATTTTCATGACAGTGGCAGTGAAAGGAAACAGGGATCATGAGAACTACAGCACATTTTACATGCTGTCAAAAACACATCTTCTAAATGTTATGTCTAATTTTGAAAATGGTAAAATTGGTCAAATGTGCATAAGCTGAGCAATGTGATGATCTTTATCACACGTGCCTTTCAACACCTTCTCTACCACAAACAGAGAGTTTAAAAACTATTACAAAACAGTTACTCAGACATCAGGAAATGTATTCCTAATTATTTCATAATCTAGATTTCTGTGAGGTAGTTTTAGAGGCATTAAATGGTTTGGTTGGTCCTACTACCCCTACTGTGAACAATTCTGACTCGGCAATGTTCTCTGGAATGGCACATCCCTCATCGAACCACTCTGAATGCTTTTGTTAACATCATAACAATTTAAGTACTGTGGAATTGCATTTAAACTAAGAGCCTGAATAAAGGGGTCTACAACACACTAACTGTCTGCAGTGTTGTTACTGGAACAGTTTACGTCTTAAGGCTTGGTTCAGTCATTTGTATTCAAGTATATAAGCGCTCCAGTGTGTTGCATCATTCAAGCATCATTCAACGAGTCTGGGAGTCACGCAACCTGTAGTGGCTTATTCAGCCTCACCTTTGTCACTGCCGGGTAAAAAGAGGTCTTTTGGGACGACGGACACATAGGGCCCCATCTCTCAGTCCTCAGTGCGGACATCCATGAACTTGTTGGTGTAGGAGATCCTGAGCTGCAGTCTGGCAGGCTTACACTCAGTCTTCCCCCTCCTCCTCATCTGTTCTGTTAGCTTTGAGCCTCTGGAAGCAGTGGATGGTGGACGCCAAGAAGAAGCTGGCAATGATGGCAGCCACTGATATACAGATCCCAGAGAAAATGACGATCAGATAGTCCTTAAGAGTGAGCAGCCCACGACATTCTCGGAAGCTGTCCTCAGAAAGCATGCTCAGAGAGACCTGTCCCTTCCCCTCTGGGAGAGAGCACTCCATGCCCTCCAGCCCTGCAGAGGAAAGCACAACAGTCACACTCAGACAGCTGCCCCAGTGGTGTTCAAATGGCCAGAAAATGAACATGAAAATCCCAAAAATGATTATAGAGACAGATTGTTTTGTCTTTACATAACTAAGAAGCAACAGATCTTATTCTCTAATAATATATATATACAGCCATTGAAAAAAATAAGAGACCACTTCCCTTTTAACTGTTTGGTACAGTTTGCAGCCGTGTGTGTGTGTAAAATGCACAGTTTGCTATTCTTTTATGAACTATTGCAGTGTGAGCTGTGTAAAAAATAAGAAATCCCTCCAGCAGCTTCACTCCTGATTCAGCTTCTAATGGATGAAACAGAGTCACCCATGCACACACTGCTCTTGAAATCACTATTTTAATTGTTGCAATTGTAAAATTATCTATCTGTTTTAATTATTTATCTGTATTATTTTGAAATTTTCTCAATTTTTTTGTTTAGAATTTTGAATCGTGTGGTCAACAGTTTATAAAATAATAGTGACATTTTACACAGATACTCTCCCGCAAATTACAAAAACAATAACCAGTGTGTGAATGTGTCTGTGTTTGTGTATATATATATATATATATATTAGTGCTGGGCCGTTAACGGCGTTAACGCGCGATAAGAAAAATATCGCTGGGAGCTGGGTCTATACTATGCAAGCTATGATGAATTTCACCTTGATATTTCAGTGACTTGTCTGGTTCACGCACGTTTTAAACCTGTCTCGGTCTCTCTGTCGGGGGGGTGGGGGGGTTAAAAAAATGTATCTATGCCCACCTCTAATATATATATATTAGGGGTGGGCATAGATTAATTTTTTAAATCTAGATTAATCTCATTGTAATCTTGGAATTAATCTAGTCTAATAAATTTAATCTAGAGCCCCCCCCCACCCAAAATGACCCAATGCCTATATTTATAGTATAAACCATAATTATGCCTCCAAATGTTCTCTTTAATTTAATTTTGAACTCAGTTTAATACATTACCCTTAAAGAAAATGTAAATATAAACCGGAGGTTTAAATACGGAAAAGTCAGGAACAAGAGAGAGACAGAGAGAGCGAGAGAGAGAGATAGAGAGAAAGAGTAGGGGAGAGCGAGAGAGAGAGAGTAAAAGAGAGAGAGAGAGAGGGAGTGAGAGAGATACAGAGAGAGAGAGAGAGAAAGAGAGACGATCCGCATGCTCCGGAAAAGTCACGAAGGAGGGAGAGACAGACAGACAGACAGACAGAGAGAGTAAATCCGCACTTAAATATCAAGGTGAAAGTCATCATAGCTTGCAGTATAGACCCAGCTCCCAACCCAACTTTGTGAATAGATTAACGGCAATATTTTTTTTATTGCGCGATAAGAGTCTCACATTAACGCAGCACGATAACGGCCCGCCACTAATATATATATAATAAATGATGGTGCTATGCATCATCTGTCCTGGGTTTGACCACAATACTGTGATTATATGACTGCAGCCTAACAAAAACCAAACCATTATCTTAATATTCATTGTACAAAGCATTCAAGAAGTCAAGAAGTAGATCCCTCTGTGTGCATTAACAGAAAAGCCCAAACATGAGCATTTTATTTAATAACAACAGTGTTATTCTTGTTTATCCATCCAAACCTTTATTTGCAGTTTGGAAGGTATTCAAGGCTTGCATTTTACTTTTTGAGGTACATTTTCTAATTATACTAGCCATGCTTATGCACAGTTGCAATAATGTGATTATCACATTAGATTACATTGTGTCTCTTGCCACAGTCAGAAATATTTTGTTCCCCTCAATGTCAGTAGAATCCAGAGGCGCTCCGACAGACAGGGCGCACCTGGAATGAGGCCAAATGGGAGGCTTCTTTGGCTTGGTTAGCGCTGAAACACAGCGCGCCGAGGACTCATGTGCTCTGACACGTCTATCATGAGATAGGTTGAAAAACAGCCCTGCTTCACTGACAGCTACGTCAGAGCAATCTACCACCAATGAGGAGAAATAAAGCTGCCTGAAAACACCAAATCCTCAGACTTTTAACTCCATGCTGCCTGGGACAGATGTAAGACCGTATTCCTTATAATCCGATTGCCTGCCTTAAATTACATTCGAAACAAACAAATCAGCAAATTATTGAAGCACATGAATATGCTTCAGTTTACTTCTGAATTTCATACAACATCACTGAGAACTGGTCCCTCATATAATGCCCATTACATAACTAGGAGACGTGGGATGGGATTCTCTCCAATTTAGCTTTTTTCTCTTGTCGAGGCCATGATTCGTTTGTTACATTTTCTAGTTTGCTTTCTGTTTTCACAGAATGAGACTTTAATCTGCTTTCAGTGGCGTGGTCATCGGACACCAGATGACAGATTTAAAATGGAACATCTCCTACGTAATACAGTCGTGCTGACAGACAAACACAACTAAACAGGACGGCACGGCACACACACACCACACCGAACCTCTCTGATTAATCACATTTATACCGAAATCCCCCTCGAGTCCAAGCAAAAATACATCAGAGCGATGATTTGAAGAGTGCTGCAGGTTCCATAAATATACAGGGTCACCGCTTCTGAGCTATGTTTGTACTGCTGAACAATTTGGTTAAGACAAACCATTTTCTGTAACAGGGGTGATTTTTCCGCTTAGTGCTAGATAAACCAGGCATTACCATTCTACACCCTTTCATTTTCCATACAGAACCAGGAGGCAGCGATCAGCACATTATACTGATGAGATCAGTCATAATTACACCGTATTTCTAAGTGTTTTCTTCTATAATAAAAAAGACAACAGCAGAGACAGCACTATATTTGACAGACATTTCCCCCGCAATAAAAGAGACGCCGCTGTGTTTGCCGTACTGTCATTGGCAAAAGTCAGTTGCCATCATCATCAAGCGTGTGTGGCAGTGAGTGTGGTGAGTCAGTCCAACCAGAAGGGGTTTTCCACATGCAAGAGATTCAGTGACCTCAGCCTCTTTTGTTGTGCTTATCACGTGGCCGTCCTCCAAGCTCCACAAGCTCATCCAGTCTTTTAGCATGCAGACCATAAGTGTCTTATGCTGGAGCTCCCCCCTCAAGCACACGTAACAAATCACACACGCACAAACACATATACAATGACACAGGCTTTTACCCATTTAGATAAAGCTTGCCGTGGCGACAGTCTGAGGCAGGAGGCTACAGCCACCACGCCTGCTGTATTTTGGATGGACTGCATAAGCAATTAATTTGCAATGATGTGTTTGACATAAGGTAGAGCATTAAGACTGCAGCTAATAATTGCCATTACCCGTCTCTTTATTCACATCAGTCTCTTTATTCACATCAGTCTCTTTGTTCACATCAGTCTCTTTGTTCTGAGGCTTTTCTGGAGAATATTATTTTGACTTTGTTATATTTTGCATCGTTCTTGTCTCTATGTGTCTGTGCAGTTGTTACATAAGGAATTTCCTCTGAGATCAAAATGTGTCTACATTTACGGCATTTAGCAAACACTTTCCAATCCATTCCCTAACTACAGGGGGCAGTCTCCCTGGAGCAATTAGGGGTTGAGGGTCTTGCTCAGGAACCCAGTGGTGGTATACTGAAGGTAGGATTTGAACCCATGACCGCTTGGTCCAGAGGCAAGTATCCTACCCACTAGGCCACTGCTCCCTATGTTTGTTTATGTTCTAGAAATTACATGCTTCTAATATTTGGCAGCTGTAGTGTGTAAAGATATCGCTTGTCACTTGTGTATATGTGTATGCACACTTTGCTCCCAAACACAGCACAAGTCCTCAGCTTTAAGAGAGCGGAGTTTGTGTTACTTCGTGACAAGGACCTGAAGCGCACTAGAAGTGTGCTGTCATCAGTATCAGATTCAGTGTTGCATTTAATTATGGATGCCATGTGTTCACCTTTAACCCGTGCATATGGACGACAAGTGCGCTGCTGAGTTTCAGTTGATGACCTTTGGACTGTTTAAACAAATAGCAGGGTGAGTCCAGACCATACCAGTTGTACGTCATACCAGCATTACAACATCAAACGTTTCCTCAGTTTTGTTCAGATCTGTTATACCGTTTCCTAAGGTTGCCATTGTATTAATTTTATCTTAACTATCTGGTTTGCTTGATTAAATACTGTGTCTTTACAACATTAATACATTTGTATAAATCCACAAGGTTGGTTCAAATGACTAATTTGAATCAGTTCCTTAGATTCAAGTTTATCTTCTAAATAGAGAAATGCCAGGCACCCTAATGCATATTGAATGCATTAGGATTGTATAATAAGATAGCACAGTGCAAAATGTGTAATAGATCATGTAGTAACCTAATCATGTGTTTAGGTTGTTTGCCACCCAGTTGTCTTATTTGCCATCTAACAAGAACTTGTAATGTAATACCTCATAGCTTTATCATTCTTAGTGGCATTTTCAGATGTATACATGCTTCTAGATGTGTACAGTAGCGTTAGCTTAGGCTTAGTGAATGTAGATGGTGGTGATTTTGTGCTTTCAGAGGTTATTATTCAAGCACTCAACACTATGTTGGTAATCTATTTTGGTTTACATTTAATTTTAGCATGTGATGATGAAGTACAGTCTTTATATCTTACATCAAATGAGTCATATACTACATATATTATGAATAATATAATATATAAACACTGTGTCAATGTAACATAACAGTGCATAGAAAGTATAGGGAATGAAGGGAAGCGAACTTCATCCACTTACACAAAGTCTATGCTGTCAGGTCAGCCCTGAGAAACAGGAAGACCTTAAGCCTCTATCTGATACTGCGTGACCTTAGCTTGTGGAACTAATGATCAGTGACCTAATGAACTAGGGATGGCATGGCTACAAACAAGGGCTTCAATTTCACATCTTGGGCTCACAAAACACCCGTCTTCAAGAGAACAGAATGAGTGCAAAAAAAAAAAAGGAATGAGCATTTGCAATATGGCATGCAGTATGTTCCATAAATTATGCAAATGATAGAAAATTTAGCATATTGTTATGATCGCCTGCAGTGCTGACCCCTTTGTCTTTATCTCAGAAACTCTCATACATTATTAATGTATTGTCTAGATAAAGTGTTGGTTGCAGTGTCGCAAGTGTTATCTTTTTAAGGTTTACATTAGAGATACTGGCATCATTAATCTAATCTAATAGTTCCCTGGTCAGATAATGGACTGGAAATGTGTGAACGTGAAGTACATTTGGCATCAGTGCTGGCATCTGACCATTTTCATTAAGAAAATACTGCCAACACATTGCACGGTTTAAACAGCATATCTGTCAGGGAACTGGACTGAGGCATGGTGACAACATGGAGGAAACAGTTCATGTTAAGTGGACATCGGATGTCAACGCACATTTTGTAAAGTATATGTGAAATCGAACTGCATATGTGGTTTAATATCATTTGTTTGGTGTGCGTGTCTTAAAGAGCATAGCATTTTTTTGCGAACAGATCAAAGCAGTTTTAAGCAGCTTACCAGTAGGGAGCTTGTGACGATTCTCCATCAGCCAGAGAAATAGTTTGGCAAAATGACAGTTGCATACCCAGGGGTTCCCCTCCAGGCGTATTACTCGCAGGGAAGGCAGCTGGTTCAGCACCTTGACATCCAAGCCAGAGAGGGCATTCCGCTCCAGCTCCAGCTCCCGTAGGGAGGTGAGGCCCGAGAAGGCGCCCTCGCCCACCATCCTTAGAAAGGGGTTGTTTCCCAAGCGCAGTTTTATCAAGCTGCGGGATTCTCCAAAAGTTCCCGAAGGGATCTCAGTCAGGTTGTTGCTTCCCAGATCCAGGTAGACAAGCCTGGAGGATGTGCCCAGGGTTCCAGGCTCTAGTCTGCTCAAGGAGTTATTCCTTAGGTCCAGGTAGACCAGGTCACTGTAGAGAACTAAGAAATCAGAGGGAATCCAAGGTATGCCGTTGTGAGATAGGAGGAGCCTCCGAACATCCAGAGGGATGGAGTCTGGTAGACGGGTGAGCCCTTGGCCGGTGCAGTCCACGGTGTGATGGTCTGGACACAGACAGACAGATGGGCAGTTCTGGCCCCAAGTGAACAAGGTAGAGGACAGCAAGGCGAGGAAAGACTGAAGCCAGTGAACACATGAGAACATTGTTGAGGGGGGTGAGAGGTGGAAGGGAGAATGGGGGGGTTAGGGAAAAGGGGTTCGGGCAGGGTCGTAGGAGAGTGGAAGCAGGGAAGGGTCAGGGGGCAGGAGATGAGGAGGAGGGAGGGGGGAGCATGATGAAGTAGAAGGAGTCAGAGTCGTCGTGAAGGCATCTTTTCGGTTTGTTTAGATCAGAAGCTAAAAAAGCTCCAGCTTCGAATAACAGCAACAAAGACACGGAATGCTGTTTTCCAAGAGATCATGTAGCAGGCAGTGTGGGTCGAGTGGCAGCCCGCTGGCTCTGAGCACGAAAGAGGAGGAGAGAGAGAGAGAGGGAGCGAGAGAGAGAGAGAGAGAGAGAGAGAGAGAGAGAGAGAGAGAGAGAGAGAGAGAGAG
>JBBPDB010000134.1:20789859-20813081 GCA_037974465.1 Brachypetersius altus
CAAAGTGTGAAGTTTGTGTATGTTTGGTCAGAGGGGTCCCATTTCGCTGCATGTAAAAGTGTATGTGACAAATAAAGCCTACTACTATTACGTCGTCCCTAAAGGAAACATGTGGAGAGCTGCAAGTCAAGCACAGGTACAACCAGTGCAACAATCGACCGGTTCATTACCCAAGGCCACAAACCTCCAAGGCGAGAGGACAAGTAAACCATTGCACAATTGGTTGTGAAATTTGTGACATGGGACATTAGATCCTTTGAGACCGCGAGTGGTGTTGGATTTTTGGAACTGGCTCAGGGTTTAATCGACATTGGAGCATGGGCATGTGAAGTGGATGCACAGCAGCTTTGGCCTGATCCAACGACTGTCTCCCGTAGACTTAAGAAATAGACAAAATTCAGTCACACACACATTATTTTTGGAGAACAGAACTCATCATTTTACGGAAATCCCCACAACAACGTGGAAACTGCAAATATCATCCGCCTTTTTTGCTTTTTTGTGGCAATAAATGTTTTCACACAAGGGGACTCAGGGTAGGCTTTAGCCGACCTGGAAGCACTTTTCTCTAAGCGCGATTTCTCCGCGGTGCAAGCACTCAGACACTTCAAACTCCACAATTCGATTGATCTCCAGGAGACCTTTCCAACGAGCCCTAATTTGTATTATTAGCCCGAGTAGGTTTTATTCCCCAAAAACCGTTCACCTCCCCACGGTGCCCCCACCTTTGTCCCGCAACCTTCCGAGTTGCATATCTCGCCGGGGAGTTTAAATTCGAATAAGGTTCCGGGCAATTGAATTTCCCTGGTTCCCCTTAAAATGCAATTTGACATTCATACACTAGATGGCAGCGTTTCGTGTCTTTAATTCCGAGTTTTGAAGCCTTTTTATATACTTATATATTCCGTTCAGAATACACGTTTTAAAACGTCAGGTAACCACGATTCTGTCTTTTCTTTTTTGTTTATATATCCCCTTCTGTATTACACCTGATTTACAATAAATGTGAAAAAAAAAAAATAGAAATACGTTAATAAACAGCTATTTCATTAAATGCTCGTATCTGCTGGTCTGGCCACGTCTCATACTGCTCATAATCCATTCTATTATACTGATCTATATACAGACGTCCATGATGGTGGGTTTTCATTATTTTGATTTCTTTTATTATTGATTATTAAGTATTGATTGGCTACACTGATACATCTATGTTACACTGACAGTGAAATACCCAGCAATACATAATTAATGTTGCACATTTACAAGAGAAACATGCTTGCCTTTTCACAAACACAAACAGTAATTCCTAATTACTAGACTAGGCAAACTGATTAGTCTATAGGTCTGTGTAATACTGAAATAAAAACACTTTTATTCTCCTTTTGCAAATACACAGAGAAACCTAATTTGCCCAGAGGCCATAAAATTGGCTTCCACCTCTAAAATTCAAACAGTGATTAATATTTGCCAGGTTATGCACATTTGTCTATTTATAGGTCTACGTCATATTTTTCTGTGAAATACTTCACCACCTCTAATGCTACCAGTTCACCACACCTAATGCTAATATACAGGGGGAAAAAAAACCTTTTTGCCCAGAGGCCAGGCAATTTTTTAACCCTACTATAGACATTATGTAATTCCTTGGCAGTATGAAGCAAACTAATCTGTATAATTGTCTATGTGATACTGACAGTGAAATACTCTCTAATATAACCCTATTATTTCTAATTAACAAGGGAAACCGCCCAGCGGTCAGGCAAAATAGTTTCCCCTGCTTTAACATATAAACATTGATCCCCAGGTATTATACTGAGCACACTGATCTGTCTGCAGCTTATCTATTCACAGTGAAATACTTTCTAATATACCACTCTTATTGCAATTATTCAGGGGAAACCAATTTGCCCAGAGAGCAGGCAAAATAGTTCCCTTGCTATAAGGTATAAACAGTGATTCTCCAGTATTATACTGCACACACTGATCTGTCTACATGTCTATGTGATATTGACAGTGAAATTCTCTCTAATATATCACTCTTGTTGCTAATATTTAGGGGAAACCCCTATAAGGGAAACACTCATTTGTCGATAGGTCAGGCAGGGACCAGGCTATATGGTTCCCCCCCTGCTATAACATATAAACAGCCATTTTTAATTATCAGATTATCAAAGACAAATGCAACATTATGCAATATGTTATTCTTGAACATATTTTTAAAACTTTGAAATCTGAACTTAAGGGTTTTCACACAAAAATGTTTTTTGGAAAAAAAAAAATCCTGATCTGTTGAATTAAAGTAAAGAAAATATATACATCTTCAATTTTGCAGCCCTTTTAATGTACATAACAATGGCCTGCTGAATTAAAATATAGAAATAAATTAAAAACACAACACAAAGCAGCATTCAGGTCTGTTTAATTAAAATAAATAAATGGCCAAAATATTACCCTGAATTGTTCAGGCCTTTTCATTAACACCACACACAAAAAAAGTCCAGGTCTGTTGATGGGTTGCCAGCACAAGACAGATGGAACGTATCCATTACAGGCAATCTGGGTAAACGTAGAAATTATAGTAAAAATAATGATAAAAACATTATAGCTCATATAATTTGAACTTTTTTGGCTCAGTGCCATCCTAATAGAAGCAAAACTTTGAGGAACAAACTGTTAAATGTGTGCAGTACTCCTCTATGCGTTTTAAATTGCCCCTCTGGGACAAATAAAGTTTATTTTAATTTAATTGAATTAATTTTTTTTGCCTTGGAACGACCAGCAGATTACATTGGTCATCATCAGAAAAACAATTATTTACATGTTTGCAGCATATTCAATAAAATGTATGCTTCAACAGATAGCCTGCCTGAGATACAATTTCGATTTGACAGCATTTACCAGATTCTACCAGAACATATGTTTCCTGAACAGTCTATGGTCTTGTATGAATTGCAAAACCAGAAAGGGATGCCTTTAAGTAGTCGTTCTGCACACTGGCAAGATTAAGTCATTAGTAAAGCTTCTCTTCCAGACAAAATGCAAGCTCGAGGACAAGATGTTCCATCCTTCTGCAAGGAGTGTGGAGGTGTTTCACACCTCCAGTGTGACACGTTGCATGAAAATGAAACTTTTTTATACCTGCCATGAGTAAATAAAGTACTTTCAGTCACAAATTGTGTAAAGAATTTGCTGAAACTCATACATTTAAAAATAATTCATTTTGACAACATCAAAATACAGGATGGGGGGAGAGCGGAGTGTGCTCCGTGCTGTGACTGGAGAGGCACTTGAAAATACCGGCACTAAAGTATCGATCTTATGACACTGGTATCGATAAATATCAATACCAACTTTGATATCAATATTATCGATATTTGGATCGATCCGCCCACCACTAGTTTGCATGTTCTCCTCATGGTGGTGTGGTTTCCTCTGGGTTCTCCGGTTTCTCCCACAGTCCAAAGACATGAATGTGTGTGTGTGTGTGTGTGTGTGTGTGCACTCCGGGGTAGGCTGTGGTTACTCATGACCAATTTTTTTTACCACAAGAGAGCAGTATAGAGTGGTGTACAGACCATCTGTACACACACACACCGAATTTGTTTAAGAGAATATTACTAAACGTTTTTCATCATTTGCCATTTTTTCTGTCATAAAAGGACCAGTGACCTTATCACAGACTCTAGATTAATAATAAGATTAATACTAGATTAATACCATTTACTCTGAGTAGGGTTCTCCTCACGTCAGTCATGACCAGCCAGAGCACCTGGTCGTTGGTAATTATTAGGGGTCTTCCTAAGTGATTCTGTGCATATCACCTGAGCTGAAAGCAGTATCTCAGTTTCTCAGCAGCACATGCATCTTTGCAGTCATCAGAGGGTTTTGTTTGGGGTCAGTGGTGATAGTCATGGAGCTAATGTTGCTGGTTATAGATGCCTTGTAGTCCTCCAGGTTGGTAGAATCAGAATCAGAATCCCCATTGATCCCTGAGGAAACAGCTTGTATGCTATGACATTTGCACAGGCCACATTTTGTATTATTTTATGCTAAATTCAACAAATAAGTAATGTAGAGGAAC
Organism: Brachypetersius altus; assembly: GCA_037974465.1. Lineage (NCBI taxonomy): Eukaryota > Metazoa > Chordata > Actinopteri > Characiformes > Alestidae > Brachypetersius > Brachypetersius altus. The sequence continues at coordinate 20,793,941 of JBBPDB010000134.1, forward strand.
TTATTTTCAACAAAAATGTCATTTAACAAAAGGCAACCAAACTTTGCATACAAATATTGTGGTAAAGGGGAATTTGGCAGACACCCTTAGCCAAAACAACTTACAATCACTAGTTCCAGGCAGTGCCACTGGAGCACGGAGGGTTAAGTGTCTTGCTCAAGGACACAATGGTAGAAGGGGGGCGGGGGACAAACAGGTGGCTGCACCAGGTCAGTCTGACACTGACAGACTTTTGCTTGGCATCGGTAACTGCAGCATGCTTTGTTTCGACTACAAAACGATGAGACAACTTTGGAGGTCTATTGTGAAGTAACAGTTTTAATTGATTGACACTTACAATGTGGTTAGAAGTGTGACAAAGGTATGCAAAACTGTCAGGGAATGCAATGTTAAAAGTCAAAAGCAATATTAAAACACAAATGAAAGACTCCTACTTGCGTAAAATGATTCATGTATTTGTGTAGTGCAGCAGGTATAAATAAAATGTCCACAGTTTTTAAGCCGCTTTCAGACTGGACGCTGCATGCGCTGTGCTCGGCACGAGGTTTGCGCTTCCTCTCAAAAAAAAAAACAAAGCGAGAACACGGGGCTCAGTGCAAAAGTAGGCGTGGTTTTCTAAACTCTCTTGTCCCGGCTAACAGAATTAGCACTGGCGCTAGCTCTGTTAGCACCAAGAGAGAATATGTTGTGGGCTTTGTAGATTCAGGACACTCAGAGACTTTTAAGATTAGCTTTTCCTCCATACCCGCAAAGACCTCTAGTTAATATGTTTGTTAATGTATCAAAATTATAAAAATGCACCAATTGATAATTTATTTCAGGACATAAAAAACAATATTTAACTAAATAAAAAAAAAACTAACTAACCAACTACCCATGCTTGTGCAAAGTTTTTGAACTCAAAAAATGTCATGCAAACTGCTTCAATCAGCCAAAGAACCCTCACCAATTGTAATTAGTATAAAGCCATACAAACCCTGCTGCAGAAATTCATTAACTATTGCTTAACATGATGAGTGAACCTACTCTATAAGCATGAATAATTCCACAGTGGGTAATAACATAGTCCTCTATGAGCAGTAGCTGACCTTATTAAGGAAAATAAATCTACATGAATTTCTGCAGGATTAATCCAAGAACATTTAGGACAGCGCATATATAGATTACTATAAAGCTACAGGACGATTAAACAGCTGTGAACAAGCAACAGTGAAAATATCCACTATCCAGCATTAGAGAAATCACTGCTTATAGATTAGATCATTTTCTGCATGGGCAAAATTCCAGTTTAAATATCATAAGGCATTATTGTAAAACTGTAAATGTAACTGTATTATAAAATTGTTCACTCTATGGATTATGTGTGAACACTGTGTCATATGCATGGATAACGAGTAACTGTTTTTGAGCTTATGGAAAATTCTTAGTTCATTTGTCACTAAATAACCTCAATATTTTTAAAAAGGGATCTTAAATATAATCAATCTGGGCTGAAACTGGCAGGACACATTTAAAGCAGTGCCAGGCTGGACAGGCGGCTCTGGCTGAGGAGGTTCTTGGCCCTGCAGTTGTGCGGAACAGTTACTGATGGGTTTTGAGGACATGCAGGCCTACTCTCTGTAAATATCCTCCAGAGGAGCTAGAGGAGATTACAGGGTTTGAGAAATGCTGCTTGATTGCTGGTGCCTTAAAAAGGAAGCAGAGCAAAAGCATCTGCAGGGAACAGATCAGAGAAACTGTAATTAATCCTAATAGCAGAGACCTTGCTAAAGGCTTCTGCTTAATACCACACTGTAAAACACGCCTCACAGTGACATGACAGCTGAACACTCGCAGTGAGAGAGAATCTAACACAATTCGCTTCAGTTCATCCTTAAACTGAATCACAGGATGCATCTTTGCGAGACGTGAACGACTTAAATCCAGCCGTGTGGAATCAGGGTCATTTTCTTTGTTACACCCAAGCAGATATGCGTACTGTCGTTTGTAATGTTCCCTGAAACTATACTTCAATATAGTGTGGTGGACAGTGAGCACATCATATTTTTATGATCTCCTGCCATGTTTGTACTTGGCCTCAGCAAACACACATCATAAACCAGCTTGATTTACATGAATATCATGGAACATTCTGTGACCTGTGACTCCCCCTGGCGTTCAATAGAGGTATAACATCCTTTTTATCAAACGTTAATACATTGACTTGTGGTCCTCATTTAAAAATACTCACAGTACCATTTAATATTTTTTACAGCCTTCATTTACCACCAACCATCGTTTTTTTTGGGAAAATAAACCCATACCATTGCACATAATTCAACAAGAGGCTTATTCACAGGGTTAAAGATACACTTAACACTCAGAGTATTCAGGATTAGAAGATCTGTGCATGTGTGCTAATAAACATTGTAAAAATGATTAGTGATAAAGAGGACAGAGGAATATTTTAACGGAATGGTAGGGCTGGGGTAATGGTGAGATAAATACCTCAATTGTCTTAAAGTGGATTTCACGTCAAACTGCTCCAAACTGGGTCCAGCGCACGTGTGTGTTCTCAGGAGACCCACAAAGAAAACATAAATGTGTAATGTGAATAAATGAGCTTCTGAAGTGTTCTTTTAATATCATCCAGACCATACACAGACTGTACAGAAATACGTTCATAGAAAGTTTGATAGGATTAACCCCAAAGCTTCGCACATCCATACATAAGCCACACTGTGTCAGCAGATCTCCCTCTTTACATAAGGACCCTTTCTCTTAAAAAAAGAAAACATGGCAAAGCAAGTGGCCAAAGCTGGTGACCAGAGTGAGAAAAACGTTGCTCCTGATATGGATTTCGAAGGCATGAAGAGCGCATGCTCCTAGTAACAGGGCTGACATGTGGGCCTAACCAATTGGGACAATTCATTCTGCAGTCAAAAGTGCATTAAACATACGCAGTAAAAATGACTGGACCGAGACAAGCGACATCACAGGACAACATACCTTAGACCAGGGGTTTCAAACTCCGGTCCTGGAGGGATGCACAGTTTGATGGTACTCAAACACATTCACTATACCTGGCAATTAACTGGCGAGGTGAGCAGGGAAATCACCAAAACCTGCTGGACACCGGCCCTACAGGATTGGAGTTCAACACCTGTGCCTTAGACCAATCAGCCCTAATTTAAAGTGTGTTTTTAAATGATTTAGTTTGTCCTTTTTCTTTTCAGCAAATTAAGATGCAATAAGTGCATTGACATGAGAGGAAGATGTAGAGTATTCTTGTGCTTTACTTTAAAAAGATGACAAAAACATGGCAGAAATGAGAGAGTGAAAACTGCACACACCCCTGTTATGGACCCAGCAACCAAACAAGAAAACACCAGAGAAGGTGAGTATGCGAGGCGGTCAGAAGTGGAAGACTGGTTTACTAGGTGAAAGGAAGCACATTCAGTTCAAGGGAGACACATGATTGTCACAGTGTAAACTCAACAACTAGGTTAGGTTAGTAATGTGCAGTATTTGGAATATTGAACTTCAGAGTTTGACTTCTGTCTGATTTCACATTGCATGGATGAAAAACAAACAAACCAAATGATTTACAGATTGTAATGTATTTTACAGTAACCAGTGGCATCTATGTTATATAGTTTTGTAAAAACAAACAAACAAACAAACATGTGCCTCTTTAACTACTCAAAAGCAATGATTTCCAAGTGACAGGTTCGCTTGGACATGTTGCACCACTGAATGGCCCCACCCATCTTCAGAAATGGAGCTTGCATTTTTGATACAGTCAGTCATTGTCTTCTAGCACACAGAAATGTGGTGAAAAATCTGCCACGCAAGATGCATGGGGTCCCCAATCCATTCTGCCCCACAGTGAAATCCTACCCTGTCCAGACATCATATTAGAGCTCATGATGGCTGGAATCAGGACTATCCAAAAGATAAAACTTATCTTGTTATTACAAAAGCTTCTACCAGGATGGTTTTCAAACAAGTATGACCGTGTCATGTTAATACTGCCATGAAACCTTTAACATGCCACTAAAATGCAGACTGACTCTGCTCCACTATACCAGGTAATGTACATATCGGTATTACAAAAATCACAATGTTTCATCATTATAAAACATATGTTTAAAAAAAGTCAACTGAACAAAGTGTTCCGTGAAGTGTCTTAAGGTTCGTCCCCCCTGAGGCCACCCCCCCCTTTCAGTCCATCGTTCGGATTCATCAGCTGCCTCCGCATGCCAACAGCACGCGCTTGACTGCACCTTTTAATACATATATTTCATGTGAAGAAAAATATATATACACACGGGAGCGATCTGGGAGGAAAGGGGAACAGAACAATCGAAACTTTGCAAAACATGACATCTGATGAAAAATCCATGGCAACATTTACTTTGTCACTAAGGTGCACGTACTCTATTAACAGTAGGAAAGAAAGCAATATCAGTTAACACCAAAACAAATCAGGCCAGCGTGTCTTACAACTCAAGCCGCGAGGGTGATGATGTGAGCAAGTTAAGAGCCTTGGATATGTGTGCACGATGCAAGAGCATGTGGTATGTTATTCTGAAATGACTATGCGGTTCATTACGCCGTATGTTAAAAAGTACAAAATAAATAAATACATACAAAAAAAACCATGAAGGAAATAAAAAATATTCACCACAATATTCATTAAAAAGAGTATTCTGTGTTTGTCACTTTTTTTTTTTTTACACACAGTTTCTACAACAGTCCTCTCGGGAATGAGCTGCCACATGGATCCTTTCTTACCATATGGCAGCAACAGGAGTATAAGAGGCTCATTTTTTTGCCATTAGTCCACAGTCCATTTCAGACTCCCTATCAGACCCACATCCTTCCCTCCTCTCCTTCTCTATTGCGTTGCTGTACATACTTTTTTTTGTCTCAGCAGGAGACTTGCACACCTCCAGAGGAGAGAGCTACTTTGATTTTACTTCTTGCCCTTTTAAAGGGTAACATTTCAATCTATCAATACAGATTCCTCTAGTCATGGATCAACCAAACCAATGGTGATGATCATAGTAAGAACAAAGCTTTTGTCTCCACCTCTACGTATTTTTCACACCACGTTGCTGTTATTATAATCATCGCCATTGTTGTCAACACAGTACACAACAGTGAAGAGGTTCTGAAGACTAATACTGAGACGTCGCTGGCCGACCGTTGCCAACTCCATCCCGCCTGCTGCGTGCTGGTGGTTTGCGGGGGGGCAGTGGTGTGTGGGAGTCCCTCGTTTCGGCCTTGCCTTGTGGGGGCCCTCCCAAACGTGGACGGCTCCACAGGACGGGCTGCGCTCAGAAGCCAGGGCAGGCGAAGGAGAGAGTCAGTCTGAGAGGAGGAGCGGACTGTGGCAAGAGAGTGTGCTCCGCCCAACCCCAGCCTCCACCGCTGAGGGTCAAACCTCCACCGACTGGATTTGGTTCATCTGTGCTCGCATCATCTGCACGCTGTTGAAAATCTTCTTCTGGTGGCCAGCTAGAGTCACTCCCACTTTCAGAATTTCACTGTGAGAAAGAAAAAGAGAGGCAGGACATAATAAAATGTAAGTTGTCAGTATTTCTCTGCAGTCTAAATAGTTCCTTCAGTCATTTATTTATTCTCTGTACTTTTGGGAAGAAATAGCTGTGAGTTATAAATCAAAGCTGTGAGTTATGCAAATCCCAAGCCGTAAGCCACAGAACTTTAAAGGAACAAACAAAGCAAAGTAGCTTATTTTCATGGCCATTAGAAGCGATAATGAGGCCGTAGTTAAATACACTATAATGAAGAGTATTTAAGACTGATCTAAATAGTAGGGCTAAACTACTGTAGGCTGTATGGGTTATATGTAAGTGAGTTGGATTTTGGGGGAAAAAAAAAAACCTAATTAAAGTTTAGTTTCTATTGTTTCTTTACGGTCTGCGGAGCGAATTCTGATTTTACATACTACAGCAGATTCTTTAAGGATGTGCCAAAAGAATCTTAGAACAGAGAAACGTACTCCATTGTCATTTGGGAGACAGCATCAAAGGAAGTGAAGTCCTCGTTGGCAAAGTTCTCCTTGTATTGGCCCATCTTGATGGCATCCAGCCACTCATCCACACTGTTGAAGCTGGAAAAGTCTGGAGTGCTGCGGTCCAGCAGAGGTAGGTGCATGCTGTAGCAAAAACACAGAAAGAAATCATCATATCAGTGAGACCAAGCAATGCAATGGTGTCACTTCTAAAATGTTAGAGTATTTGTTATGAACTAAAAGTATTCTATTAACATTAATCCTGTCTAGCTCTTAGTTGTACAGAAAGTAATACACATGCAATCACTGTTGTCTCTTTGTCTATCAAGGCGTGAATTCATTAACCTTCTGAACAAGCTTACCCTGAAGACAAAGGGGTGGTGGCCTTTAGGCTGTTGGGGTTGCGGATCATTTTATCCAGGGTGTTGACGATCTGGCTGAATTTGGGCCGGTTGTTGCGGTCTTTCTGCCAGCAGTCCAACATTAGCTGGTGTAATGCATTGGGGCAATCCATAGGAGGAGGTAATCTATAATCCTGCTCTATGGCATTGATCACCTGGAAAGGTTAACATAGAGATGAATGCACTTGTAGTGACAGGACAGTCGATAAGTAAAGACACTTGTACCTTGATGCTTTTTACTATTTAACAAGCTGGACAGCTGTCTCAAATGTTTTATTTAGCAGTGAAGCTGAATGGAGACATTGTTTTAGTCCACTAGGGGTCATCACTGCTCCATTTTCCGATTCTAGACTACACTTGAAAATTCAATCAATGTATCCATGTTATAAATCGCAAATATATGTAAAATGTCCTACATCTTGATTGCTCATGTCCCAGTATGGTCTCTCTCCATAGGACATAACCTCCCACATGACAATGCCATAGCTCCACACATCACTGGAGGAGGTGAACTTCCTGTACTGGATGGCTTCTGGGGCAGTCCATCGGATAGGAATCTTCCCTCCCTGAGAAGGAATGTTCATTTAAAATGATTTGGCAATCAAAACAGACACGTCTGAAAGAGAGCTGGAGGTGTGAGGATGTTTTTGTTTTGTTATTTACTGAAAATACATTTTACAGTAAAATGAAATTTGACATTATCTGCTCATTTAATCAATCAGTTTCTATGTATGTACTGAGTGTATCATATGAGAAAAAAAGCTTAAACATTAATGTTATCAAATCAAATACAAAACCAAAGTTATTTACATCTGCAGTGCATTCAGTTTGTTATAAAAAAAACAAGTTACCCTCAGAGTTCAGAGCTTAGGAAGCGGAACCATTTAGCAGCTGCAAAGGGGACCAACTCCTTAGGAAAGTCTATGTTATCTGAGTGCAGTGTCATTAAAGTCCCTTTTGGTGTAATAGTCAGGTACATTATATGGACAAAAGTAAAGAGATAAAAGGATTTACAAACATCTGCATTAACACATAATAAAATAATTGTCAGAGTTAAGTAAATAATGTGCTAATATTGCGTTAATGTATTATTTACATATTTATATATGTGTGTGTAAACATATTTTATTTTTGTCATATGTTATATGGGCAGCTGGTAGCCTAGTGGTTAGGGCATTCGCCCTGCGATCAGAAAGTCCGGGTTCGATTCCCAAGACCGCTAGGAACGTCCCCCTGCTGGCTGCCCCCTGCTTCACTTGGTGAATGGGATAAATGCAGAATGGTCACTTTCATGTACTTTACTCATATAAACAGTAATTATGAATTTAAACATGCAGCTCTATGTTCTCTTTATTTGATATATCCTGACTTATATGTCAGGATTGGTTGAGTTTGGATATGATCCCTCAAATATTGACGGGGCTTGGGTCAGGTTCAACTTTCATGTTTGTGTTGACAGGCTACACAAGGTCAGCATGAGAACAGCACATCATTTTTAAAGAGAAACATTTGGGATGTCTTTGGAAACCATTACATGATTAACAGTTGATGGTTAATGACTTAAGTGTACTGAAGTGGAACTGAAACCTTTGTCTCTTTGCTATGAAACTGAACTAGGACTTGTGTCTATGACTCGAACGGGGAGATCCTGGGGGGCCCACTTACCAGGGCACTTGTGTAGGTAGGGTCTGATGTATCTTCCTCCAGGAAACGGGAGAGACCGAAGTCAGACACTTTGCACACCAGGTTGCTGTTGACCAGGATGTTGCGAGCAGCCAGATCACGGTGAACGTAGTTCATGTCACACAGATACTTCATGCCGGCTGCGATGCCACGCAGCATGCCCACCAACTGGATCACAGTAAACTGCCCATCGTTTTGCTGAAAACACAGTTGGCAGAAAAACATAACAGAACTGCTGGCATTCTGTTACAATGGACAGACTTTTTGATCAAGTGATCATGTTGTGGATGTTGCAGTCAGTTATTACAAGGTTATTTAATCTCTCCTGTAGAGATCTGTCATTGGCTCTTCAAGCTGTTATTGGAGCCTAGCAGCACTACATCTGGACCTGTATTATCTCTCAGTCCAGCTGTGACTCGAGTCAGCCACATCTGGACTCCGTCTCCAGGGACGCCAGCCCAGTTGGAGGCCGGGGAGGGACGTGTGGCTTTGCGCAGTGTCAGTACGCTAAAAGAGGCTGCAGCTAACAGCTATTACATGTTAAAACAGTATGTTGTATTTTCCCTGTTATCCAAATGTAGAAAAATAAGTTTGTATTAAGGCTGCACAGTACATTGCTATCATCACTTTTCACAATCCCTGCAATACTGACTGTAAATTGGAATTGAGCCCTCCTACCAGTGTTTGTTTCTGTGTTCTGTGAGCATTTTGACTACTCAAGATTAAGATTTAGATGTTTCTGTGGGTATTTTAACAGTGTGCTATAATTACAAACCAAATGTCCCACAAATTCACTTCTTTAGATCAAAAAAATGCAGAGTACTCCTTAATTGTGTTTAAATATGCTATTTATATACTGAATATATATCATTTTAATTATATGGCTTAGTGGTAGTTTGTCCATATTATGCAGCCCTAGCCTTTATTACAATTAATTCCTGATGAAGTGCTCATTAATAAGTAATTGTTAGGTTAATATCATGAGGCTTCAAATGTTAAATAATGGTTGAAAAGAACCAAAACCGAATATATGCTACTAGTGACCAAAAACACTATGACCTACCCTAAGAAAGGAGTCCAGTGAGCCATTCTCCATGAACTCAGTGATGATCATGACAGGGCTGCTCTTAGTCACCACTCCCTCAAGGTGGATGATGTTGGGGTGGTCAAACTGGCCCATGATGCTGGCCTCGCTCAAGAAGTCCCTCCTCTGCTTCTCAGTGTAGCCTGACTTCAGCGTTTTAATGGCTACCAGGATCTCTCTCTTCCCAGGAAGACGCAGGTTGCCACTGCACACCTCTCCAAATTCACCTAACAGAAAATCAGACCTGTGAAACCTGAAGGATTTCAGATCCTTCGCTCAATGCTGCCTTTAAATGCTTTAAATGAGTCTGTCATGACTAAGGGACCAGGAGAAATTTTGAAAAGCATTTTTTGACAGATTTATTTATTTACTTATTAAATATTAACAGATGTTGCTAAAAAAAAACAATTGTTCGTCTCTAACAAAGTGAACAGTCCTCTTGATAATATAAACAGCATCTGATGGCTAAATCAAAATTTGAAACATATTTGAAACATAAATTGATGTTCATTGTTACCTGCACCAATGACTTGTTCAATCTTCACGCAGGACATGTCTATTTCTTTAGCGAACTCCCTCACAGCCTCATTAGGGTCCTCATAAGTGAAAGGATCTATGTAGATCTTCATTCCTGGCGACACTTAGAAAGAGATAGTGGAGCTCTAATATCTTGAAAAAATAGCAGAACCACAACTGAATCTCTCAAAACAACTCATTATAACTGACCTGATCCTGGTCTTTGATGCACCAACAACTGAATGCCAGTACACTAGGTGTTATACACACACTATGTTATGACTACTACAGCTTGCCTTATTCAATAATGGTGGTGTGTTTGGACAGTAAATAGTGCCTTTTTGCATATGTAGTGAGCCCTCAAAAAGGGGAAATTCTTGTAGCCAGTCAGACTGATAAGACCCCGGTTGGATGTTTTATCGATACCTGATGGTTTTCTGTTAGAGCGTTTCTGTTCCTCAGCACAATCTATCATTTATCTCAACAATATTCTCAAAATACTACTCAGAATTCTATGCAAAGCATCCAATCAGAACTTACAAGTAAAAACAGTGGCCTAACAAAACCCACAAAGAAAAATACCATTAGCCACTTAGAATACAAGAGGCCAGATTCCACAAGTCAAACAGTAGCCAGTATAGGTAGCAAGTGTAATGGAGCACAAACATGGACGTTTTTGCTGTACTATTCATGCTCTGTACTATTCAAGTATAAGGAAGATAAAGTATAATAAAAATCAGAAATTAAAATGATGAGCTTCCTATTCGGGCCTTGTTCCAAATCTTCACTAGACCCTCCTAAGATTAGATCCAGGAAAAACTGGCAAAAGAGAATTTTGCTGTCCAAAAAAAACATGGATTTCTATTTTTTTTGCTTTTCAATGTCATATGAACCCCACAGCCATCCTTTAGCTAAATTTTAATGATGAATAACTGGAGGTGGGCATAGATAAATTTTTTAAATCTAGATTAATCTCATTGTAAAAATGAAAAAATGATCCCAATGCCTATTTTTATAGTGTAAACCATAAATATGCCTCCAAATGTTCTCCCAGATCACTTTAATTTCATTTGGAACTCACTTTAATACATTACCCTTAAAGAAAATGTAAATATTAACTCGAGGTTTAAATACGGAAAAGTCAGAAACGAGAGAGAGACAGAGAATAAGAGAGAGTGAGAGAGAGAGTAAGAGAGAGTGAGAGAGATAGTAAGAGAGAGCGAGAGAGAGAGAGAAAGAGAGAGAGAGAGAGAGAGAGATGATCACACGAACGAGAGAGAGAGAGAGCGAGAGAGAGACAGACCGAGAGAAAGAGAGTAAATCCGTTCTAAAATATCAAGGTGAAAGTCATCATAGCTTGTGTAGTATAGACCCAGCTCCCAACCCAACTTTGTAAATAGATTAACGGCGATATTTTTTTTTATCGCACGATAAGAGTCTCACATTGATGCAGCACGTTAACGCAGATAATGGCCCAGCACTAATATATATATATATAGATAGATGTCTAGTCTGAGTCTTTATTCACACACTGTAAATGGCCGTGTGGAGCCACAGGTGTTCAAACAGCCAGCAGCAGCTCCACTCCACCATGTAGGACCACCAACAGAAGGACAGGCAGCCTAATTAGCTTGATTCAGTGGCTCAAACCCAGTTCAGGCATGTGATCTTTATCTTTCTTGCTTCAGACTTACTTCCTAAGAAAGCAGAGTTGACGTGAGCAGATGCGATAAACAGTGTTGTGACAGTTAGAACCGGATAGGCAATATAGAACAAAAAAGTGCATTATCACAAATAACATCACACATGGCATGTGACACAACCAGCAGTGGAATATATATATATAAAATGATAGCTTGACTTGTTATTTTTCATTTCAATTCATAGTCTTGTTTCTATTAGTAAAGTGCATATCTGTGCTTAGTGATATCTTGTTTGGATATGTAATTTAAAAATAGTATAATAATTCCTATAGATTTATGGTGGCTTGGGATCATTTTGGGGGGGTCTTCAGTAGGCCACTCAAAAGATGGAGCATTGTTGGTGCTTTGTGTTCACCTGTTGGCCTTGAGCATACCTGAAACAGTCGAACCACTCGTCACCTGTTGCTTACTGGGTGATAAATTCTAGATTTAGTTGGTTTGATACTAGGATACCCTATGCCTCCTCAAAGTCATCGCTATGACATCAGGAGTAAGCTATAAAATTTTTTTCCTTCTAGCTCAGTTTCTTACATTACAGATTACATAAAATATCTTGGCGCCAGACATGTGAGCATGCAAAAACAAACGCACATGTGCACATATGACTTCTTCTCCAACATGTTGGTCAGACAGTTGGGCCCTCTTGTATCCGTATAAGGAATTTTATATTATTCTCACCTGTGAGAAACTGGATTGAGATTGTCTTTTTTAATTCAATTCTGTAGGACATTTGGAGGGACATCGGTTCTATCAAATGGGGGACACACCTTGACACACACACACATACACGCACACACAGCTGCTAAGATACATGTCTACCCTTCAGACTATAAACTTAAAACAAAACTAGGCTTGTCTGAAGTGTATTTGTGTGCTGAACCATCCAGCACAGATCTTGCAGGACTGATGCCAAAAACGAAAAACATGTCATACCCTGTATGTATGACTGACAAAATGACTACACAAGAAATATGAACATGTGTCTTAAAGGATAATTGAAATGAATTAGAAAAAAGCAGGAAAAAAAGTCTGCTATACCAGTGTGCTGTATGAAAGGACAGCCAAATTCATAAAGACTATTGAAACAGGGGATATCATCATATTTTGTGCATTTATTAGGGGGTTACAGGCATCTTCAAAAGATTAAAATCGTGATTATCATACAAATCTTTATACAGAAATTCTCCCAGTTTGTGTCAATACTCAAGGTCTCTGTTTGCAGGAGGGGGTGAGCGACCTTATGACAGTTCACTGAAAACTGTTCTCAGTGTGCACCTTGTTCCCCTCCTGATACCCACACTTTCATACCCACCCACCTAACTGCGTCTCTAATTGAGCCCAGGAAGGACTCCTTCTGTAGCCACAGGTGTGAACTGCTTGCTCTTAGTGCCTCTCAGCAGGTGCTGCAACTCCTGCTCGAGGGTAATTAATCCCGTTTTTATCAGGTGGGAGAATCAGTGCACTTCAAAAATGCCACCCTGTGCATGAAGATTACACTTGCAGAGACTTTAAGAGGCTAGCTGTGCAGCCTGGAGAGCCCTGGAAAATGAAGGCTTTTAAAAGGCCCCATGTTCTACATGTTTCATGATTTATTTTTCCACTGAAGGTGTCTGTGTGATTTTATGTAACATTTATCGTGATTTTCCAGTCTCTCTGTGTGTTGTAATATCCTGTCAGCAAGAAGCCAACCACCTCCAAGAATGCCGAAGAAGGTAAGAGCAAACACATCATAAGATGGTTAAATCTGGCATCCAACCAGGAGTTAGTGGAAACTACAGTTCGGCCCAGTTCAGAGTGATAAGCTGAGTCATATCTATGCAGTATTTTTTAGAACACTTCGACATGAATGTGCTGGATGTATCTAGCACATTAATGTTTCTATGCCCAGGAAAAACATAATGTTGATTGTTCCATTTATTATTGTTCCACTCAGCCTTAATTATTGATATATACTAGGTATTTATTCTATATCTTTGTATGTCAAATTCTGAAGCTTTATTTAACATACAACACCTTTCATGCAAGCAGAAGCTCAGAGTATGTTGCATGAGTTATATCAAACAATCTGGTTCATTTTCAACCTTCAGTGCTGCAGTGTAGTTTTGGCCCTGAACACATTTGTAACCAGCAAGACCGCACAAAATGCATTTTTGCAGTGTTTGACCAACCTTTTCTAAAACGATTTTTGTTCCCTCTTTATTTGAATAGCCCCTATAGATCATCTATAGAAATTCGGCTTATCAACCTTATCAATCTAGAGAAACTTCTCAACATTGTTAAGATAAAGGTTTTGCAGATTTTGAAGTTTCTGTGGGAATTTGTGCCCATCCAGTCAACTGAGCATTTATGAGGCTAGGCACTAATGTTGGACGAGAAGGCCTGGCTCACAATCTGCCTTTTCATTCATTTCAAAGGTGTTGTTCGCTTGACTACTTAATACCAACCTTGTCAATGTCTTTATAGATCTTGCTTTGAGTACAAGGGCACAGTCAAAGTCAAGGTCAGAGGGAACTTTATTGTCATTTCACTGTATGCAAGTATACAGGGAGACGGAATGGCGAGAGCTCTGGATCTACAGTGTACATACAAATACAATAGAAGAACTAAAACAGACAAGAAATGTGTCCTGGAGTGAGGCGAGAGGCACCCCAATAATGTTCTCTGCTGTCTTTACTATCCTCTGCAGGCGCTTGCGGTTGAATGTATTGCATTTGCCGTACCAGGTAGTGATGCAGCTGGTCAGAACACTTTCAATGGTGCCTCTGTAGAATGTGGTGAGAATAGGAGGGGGAAGACTCGCTCTTTTCAGACGTCACAGGAAGTGTAGTCTCTGCTGGGGTGGCTTGGTTAGGGAGGTGGTGTTATCTGTCCATGTAAGTGTGGGGGAAAATTTATAGTTAACCTGTTTGCGGTGTTTTACTCTATAGTTTGCAGTGCTTTACCTTGCAGAATCTTATCCTCCATCTGTTATTTGTCACGTGCAGAACGTCTGTCCCTCCAGCCTGACTAAAAACCATGTTAATAAGCGTGGCAAGGTGGAGTGGACAGACGTAGCTCACGCATCGTTCGAAAACATTAAGCTTACTCTGTCCACCGCACCAACTCTGGGTTTACCAGATCCTAACAAACCCTTTGTGCAAACTGTGTGCAAGAAAAAAGGGCATCTGACTTCTGTACTTTTGCAGAAGCATGGTGATCGTATGCGTCTGGTTGCCTGCGCAACGTGGCTGCAGCGGAAAAGGCTGTGGTCGCATCTCGAGATTTAGTGGGCTATGGAGAATTGACTCTTTAGGTTCCACATGCTGTGTCTTTGCTCCTACAGGACCACACGACCAGTCATCTCTCCTCAGCGTGTTGGCTTCGCTACAATGGTGCATTGTTATGCATGCCAAATGTTACAGTTAAGCTTTGTTAACCCTGCAACTCTCATTCCCACAGAAGACGATGGGGAACCACACGATTGTGTGGCAGTTGTTGAACAGGTATGTTCTCCAAGAATAGACCTGAAAGATGAACCTTTGACTAACCCTGATCTTGTCTTCTTTGTAAATGGATCTGCTTCCCGAGATGCAGCTGGAAATAATAAAGTGTGGTTTGCAGTGACTTCCGAAAGTTCTGTGGTTTGCAGTGGGCGACTGCCAGTTCATTTCTAGGCCCAGGCAGTTGAATTGGTGGCACTGACTGAAGCATGTAAATTGGCTGAGGGCAAGTCCATGACAATTTACACCGATAGTTGCTATGCATTCGGCGTTGTACATGATTTTGGAGCGACCTGGAGACACAGATCATTTTTTAAATCTGACGGCTCCCCAATCATTAATGTAAACCTAATACTCTCTTTATTGGAGAGCATTCTTCTACCAAGTGAAATTGCTATTTGCAAGTGTCTCACACAAAATCCAGAGATCTGGGCAGACGCACGGGCAGAGAAAGCTGCAAAAACGGCTGCAAATAGTGATATTTTACATGTGCGGCCCAAACTTTGCATTGGCACCATGGGATGGACAATGTGAGTAACGGGGGTCGAACCACCAATACCAGGAACTGGAGGAAGTGACATTACAATGTACTGTGATGATGAAATGTTACAGTATTGCATGAACCTAACTAAAACTATTCTGTCCATTCACCAGCAGGTCAGAGACGCTTTGCCATACCAGGCGGATCATAAGGACCATAGGGTGAATGATAATGATCACAGAATTTAGATGTAAACATTGGAAATCTAAACATTGGTGTAGACCGTTTCAGGTGCTGCTAACCACACCCACAGCTGTGAAGGTCAAGGGACGAGTGACTTGGATCCACGCATCGCACTGCAAAAAGGCACTGGGTGCTGGAAGGACCAGAGGCTGAGCAGTGAAGGGGGGACAGTAGTGGAAACTTTATATGTTTTGTATAGCTCTGTAGTAAATGATTTGTGTCATATTGTAATTTATCTCTATTATAAGGTATATGATTTCGAAGCTGATTGTATCCATGATGCCACGTAATGATCCTGTTTACATGACAATGACACGTGTCGAGCATGACTCTGAGCATGATTCTGAGTGTGATTCTGAGTGTGATTCTGAGGGTGATTATACTGACCTGTACCCCTTTCCTGTCTATATGCGGGATGAGAATCGTAATGGGGAAGAGTCGGATGTGTAATTTGTGTGCTCTGAGCAGGCTGAGAGCACTTTCACATTTTACTTTCTTGTTTGATCACATATTGGGTTCTTAGGTTTCTTAGTTCTGTATTGGTTAAGTTTCCTTTGGGGTTTTTTGTAAGGTTCATTTATTTGGTTTCCACATATATATTTACTTATATGCACTTATCTACATTTACTCATATACACATTCGTTGGTTTATTATGTACTTTATTGTTTTAATATGTATGTTAATCAAAAGGGGGGAGTGTGGGGGGAAAATTTATAGTTAACCTGTTTGCCGTGTTTTACTCTATAGTTTACAGTGTTTAACCTTGCAGAATCTTGTCCGCCTCATATAATCAATAATTAGTACAGTGTTCTATCTGTTGTTTGTCATGTCTGTTATAAATGTCCCTCCAGCCTGGTGAGAAATGATGTCAGTTACTATAAGGCCATAAAGAACAATGCGTGCTACTATTTAAGGTATGGGTTGATGCAATTGAGCAACTTAAAAGGCCCTCCCAGGTTAACAGTCTAGAAAGGGGGTGAAAACCCAACTAATAAAATGACTGCTGAGCACGCGCTGACCACATGCACAGAGGTACGTACATCAAGATCTCAGATCAGTAATTAAGACTAAGGGGACATCATGACATCATGCTGAAAGGACAATAAAAGCTCATGAAGTTTCAGTTGGGGCAGCACTCTCTCGTCAGAGCATTCCAGGATGCACTGATAACAGACTTGCTCTATTTGCCTGGCAATTATAATAAATTGATTGGTTACAAAGTCTCTCTGATCTTGAGTCTTGAGTTGTGGGGAACACGGCCAATTTTGGCCATTACAGTAAGTTCCTCAGTTATGTGCATGCCAAGAAACTTGGTACTCCTAACAGCTGACCCGTTGATGCTGAGTGGGAGGTGGGCAGGTTGTGTCCTCCTGAAGTCCACAATTATCTCTTTTGTCTTGGCGATGTTTAGAGATAAGTTGTTGTCTCTGCACCAGTCAGGCCATACACCTCTTCCCTGTAGTCATGCTGGAACAGAAAAGAGTTCACCCCAGACCAGGGACTGACTTAATACAAAGTTGGACACCTATAATTATCTCAAATGTCTTTGTGTGCAGTAGTTTTAATGTAACCCTTCTTTGGATCTCAGGCATCTAGCCCCTATTATTCATTACTATTACGTGGTTTTTAAATTATAATAACTTTTCTTTACAGGAACACCAAAGAATGTGTAGCATGACACCTCAAGCATAAACACAAACCTTGTGTGCTTCCATGTAAGAAGTTGTTTTGCTGTATGATGACAATTTATCATTTGTTGCACTTCCAGCCCAGATCTGGGCAGCTCATGGTCCAGGGGTTAAAACAGACCAGATCTTTATCCCCCCTCCACCAAACACTTATGGTGGCACCATGCATCTCGCTGGTAGTGTTCTTCTGGCATCCACCAAACCCAGATTTACCCACCAGACTTCCAGACAGTGAAGTGTGATTCAGCACTCTAGACGACATATATTCACTGCTGTCCAGTGACAGCGTGTCCATGCTAATCTTAGACTTGCACAGCTACTCTGCCACGCAACCCCAATTCCTGAAGCTCCCTGAGCATAGTTCATGTGCTGCTGTTGATTCAGAGGCTGGATCTCTGTAGCAAGAGGTGCAACTGACATTATGCACAATGCACTCCAGCACCCCAACACTCAGT
This sequence comes from Brachypetersius altus, assembly GCA_037974465.1. Taxonomy (NCBI): domain Eukaryota; kingdom Metazoa; phylum Chordata; class Actinopteri; order Characiformes; family Alestidae; genus Brachypetersius; species Brachypetersius altus. Next base: position 20,811,694 of record JBBPDB010000134.1, read on the forward strand.
TTCTGTGGTCTGTCACTTCTTGGCTGAACTGTTGCAACTTCTCTATGCTTTCATTTCACAATAATAGCACAGATCCAGCCGAGCAGACATTTGTCTGACTTGTGGCAAAGGTGTCATTCCGAGACAGTACCACATCACATTTGAAGCTCTTTAGTCTAAACTATTAGACTGGCATAGTTTGGCTTTGGGGCCTGCAGGTCCGAGCTCTGTTATTAGGAGGCATGTAGACATACTTTTGGACACATTGTTTATTTTTAAATCAGAGTATGACAACAATTCCATCCCATTGTCTGTTAAATTATTGCACAAGCACCTCATTGGCTAAACACTACTAGAAGTACGTCAAATGTAATTATTGTCATTTTGTTTGAGTGAACAAGAGATTCGTTTTCTTTGAGTTCTGTAAACACTGCATCATTTCTCTTATTTTGATGTTTTGTCATTTCCTTTAAAATGATGCTTTAAAGAACAATATTTTTATTTCAGCTGTTTAGTTCAATACTTGCATCTATTGAAGATAAAACCTGAGAAACTGAACACTTTTGCTGTGGTGTCTTATTTTTTTCCAGAGCTGTATATATGGAAGTGTGGGGGTGGGATAGGGGAGGTGTTGAGGTCAAGCTTTGGTAGTATGCCATTACATATAGACAGACATGCAATGTAATGAATAACATTAACTGATTTATGTAAAGTGGTGTGAAGTGGGTGGGGAGGTACCACTCACTCACTCTCTCCTGTTTGTTTCAGCTTTTTTAAGGATGATGAGATGTGTGTGTCCTGGTATTGATTACACAGGTCAACAAATATTGTACTCATCAGAACTCTTTTCTAAACCTGTTTTTCATGCTGATTTCAGATATGCTTTCAGTTTTGTTCAGTCACATCAACTTTTTGAATTATGAGTACATAATATTAGGTTTGCAATAGATTTGCATGTGTTTTATATTAAACCGCAGGCACCAATGAAGTAACTGTTCCAATATTTTCATTGTGAAGTCAGACAGGCCACACTGTGGCATAGATATATTGATCAGTGTCAGTCAGCTCCCACTGTCTCTTCAAAAATGCTCAGCATATGATTATTATATGATCATTATACCAACTATCATGCAGTATAGAACTAGCTTTATCACAAACACTGAACGTGCAGGAAAAACTAAGCACAAAAATCTTGATCCCCTCATTTCTTTACATTTTGAATCTCCTTGTTGGTGTAAGACTCCTGTTTCCCATCAGACTGTCTGATTTCTGTCTCACTGAGGAGACTAAATAACCTGACAGGCTGCAAAGTGTCTAAATATACAAGGATCTTAGATAAAGGAGCTCCACCCACTCAGCATTCAGCACCACCAGTATACTGATCAGCGCCTGATCATCTGGAATCATCT
>JBBPDB010000134.1:20822057-20836573 GCA_037974465.1 Brachypetersius altus
AATGTCGTTGTGTTTTCTGAAATGTCGTTGTGTTTTCTGAAATGTCGTTGTGTTTTGACCTTCAGGGCCACCGTATAAAAGTCTAATTAATTAATGATACAACCTTAACATCTACATGGTTCATAAAAGCTGCCATACATCAACACACCACAGCACACAATGTAAACAGCACAACATTTTTCCTCTGTATTTAACCTGTCCACCATTTGAAGCAGCGGGCAGCCAGGAACACAGCGCCCAGTGTGTGGGACGGTACATTGTTTAAGGATACTTCAGTGGTTCCACTAGCAGTCCTGGGACTTAAACCCACAACCTTCTGGTCGCAGGGCAAACTCCTTAACCACTAGGACACCAGCTGCCCTGTATGGGCTACAATCACTGCTTCTATAGCAACATATGGCAGTGTTACTACAATGTTGCCAAATACTGCATATAATTTACAGCATAATAACTGCACTAATGAAAATATATTAAAATTATAATTATATTATTTTTATAGAGTGATTTATAGAACATGTATTTGAGTCAGAAATACCAATGAATAGTCGTAGAATAGTGGTTTTTGGGTCAGCTCTACTGTTCATGCTTTTGTTGTTAGCAGATACTGAATATGAACCAGATTTCTGAGATAAAGACACAAAGACACAGAAATAAAGCAAGATGTTAGGAGTGAACTCGCTGGGAGAGGAGAACGAATTTAGGGCTTTAATGTATCTGGATGGAAACTATAAACATAAGCACTACAGACATGTGCATATGATAACTGAGTCATTCCCAACCATTTCTCTTCTTTTGTCTGTTTTGTATTGAAGCATTACATTGTTTGCTTTTCTGCGCTGTTGTGCATCTTGTTTATTTTATTTAGGCCCATCTGAAGTTTTATGGAAACATATACAGTGTTCCCTAAGAACCATAGCTCTCTCTGTTTCTCTGAGCCAATGTATTAATGCTCCTGAGTGTAAACCTTTATATCTCCCCCATGTTGTTTAGAGCAGGCTTCCTGCTGGCTGGACCAGCCTCTGGTCCTGGCTCTAGCTGACTAGCTGGCCTGGCAGTAGTCTCTATCGGAGTTTCAGAGGAGCCTAGTGGTGTGAGGTGCAGTTTCACAGCAACACTGAGGCAGTAATGTGGACTGACAGGCACACCGGTGGAGCCACAGCCCGCAGTGCCAGGGCCAGTGAGTTCACTGCATTACAACCAGGGGCAAAGCTCTCATTAAAATGCTCTATTAAACGCTATTATGTTCCTTTGAACCACTGTGTCCTACTGACTTTTTTTTAATCCACACACCAGGCAATATGATGAGAACAGTGTGAACTGGCCCACGGTCCTTATAAACATAAGGAAATAGGACATACGATCAGGTGTCGATGAACGAGAGCATAGAGAGCCTGACAAGTTTGCTTATGAAGTCATAACAGTGGCTGAAACGGCAAAATATTCTAGGAGTGAACTAAAATTGGGTGGATGGAAGGCACGAACCCATAGAAAAAGCCTTGAATCTTAACACAGCATCAAGAAGCAGTCTAACTTGGCTTAAGATAAAATAAAATCTAATATAGGCTATCCCCTTACGCCTAATGAGGTGGATCAGCCAAAACGTGAACTAGACCTTTATTTCGCTTTCTTGTCAAGCACTTCACTGAAAAGAGTGCATGCGCATGAATTAAACGATTGTATTCATGCTACACATTTTATTCTTTTGCAACCATTTGAACAGAATAGTCTATATGTTCATTTTTCTGGACATATCTAACACTGATGCCAAACCTCTGAACAGTGATTCAGCAATATTCATATTTAACAAGTACTTACTTTAAACTGCATGCCACACACTTGAATGGAACCAAGTCAGAGTGTTAAGTGATGTCAAGTATACTTAGTGTTGTCTGTAACACAGACAAAAGTGTATAATTATGATGTACTTATCTACTTAACTGTAGAACAGTGTGTCGTAACAGTGTCAGAACTACATAAGCATGTCTCTTTGAACTTTGCAACTCAACAAGGTTTGAGGTGAGTGTTAGCTTGTACAGGGCTCATTAGTAAAGTAGCTCCAGGGTAAAACTTTTGGGTTGTACTGTACAATCCATTTGACACCAAACCATCACTTCAAACCACACTAACTGAGTTGGCAGCTGGACGGTGTGAGGTCTCTTACCAGCCTGGTTGGTGGTGATGTTCACTGAGGTGAACTGGGGTGAGTAAGGGCTCTGGTCGGAGACGCCGTTGACTGCCTGGATCTCGAAGGTGTACTGTGTGTGGGCCAGCAGGTCACTGATGTGGACTTGGGGACTGGTCAGGCCCAGCTGTCTTGGGACGAACTGCACATTGTCCCCGCAGCGTGTGCAGGCCCCACGGCCTGAGCCACAGCTCTTGCAGATGATGTTGTAGACGACGTCTTCGCGGCCACCGTTCTCGCGTGGCGGGCTCCACTCCAGCCTCAGCGATGTCTCATTCACGCTGGAGATCACTCTCTGCGGGGCGGAGGGCACGGCTGCAGGAAACAGGCAAAACGCCTCGTCAGCAAGGCTGACCAGAGCCTCCTGGGCCATTCTGGAAGAAAGATGGCTGTACCCGGGGGAGCCCAGTCTACGGGTCACTGTTGTAGCGCACGCACATCTGAGCCACGCCAGAATGGAGAGAAGCTATAAATTATGACTTGATGCTCAGGAGACACTATATTAATATTACTGCTGAATCCTGAATCAGTGGAACAAGCAGTGTGACACTGGCCAATACATGATCAACACTGTCTGCTTTAAATGCTAAGAGATTGTTCTCTGTTCTGTCTTTGGGAGCTGATTCTTATTCATTCAGTCTTTTATGATTGTGCCGTTAGTAAGAGCGAAATAAAAGTAATCTATCCTTTTGGTTAACTCTTTAATGTGCGACGGGATGAAAAGAGCATTGTGTTAATTATAATGCAAAGCAACACTGAGAGAAAAGTGCTCTCTTCCCTCAGCTGAAGCACTCAGATTAAGACCGGTATCGGAGGGCTACTCTTATTCACAAATGCCTGCAGACAGGGAATTATGCAAATGGAGTTGGGGCTTTTACTTCTTGGGCACCAAAGAGTGACATTCACATTCAAAGTACTCCAGGTCCACTAACTACAGCTACTTAAAAAGGAAAACGGGATCTGTAGATGGAACAGCACAGCTCGGCATGTTTATGCATATACTGTATGAATTACATTCTCTATGAAAGAGTCATACAAAACAGTTATTTTGACTGAGATACGCGTTTCCAAAGATAAATTTGACTTATTGTACATAAGGCATGCTTGACTCTAGCATGCACAAAACAAGCCATTTGGAACATATACATACTAGTGCAGGGCATCTGCACAGGGTCCGAGTCCGTCCGGTAGTAGCCGTTGCGGCAGACGCAGTTGGTAGCCCCCTCGTTGGTGGTGCGGCTGTTCATGGGGCACTGCAGGCACTGCTGATCTCCCTGGGATGGTTTGAAGTATCCAGAGGGGCATGCTGGGTAAAAGACAGGCAGAGAGAGAGTCGTAAGAAAAGTGCTCAGACTTCAGACCACTTCCAGAGAACTTTCTGCAAAACTGCTGTTGTTGTAAGTGAAGTTCCAACACTATTATTAGACCGAATGGAGTGGTTTCACGAATGGAGTGTCGCATATATGTTGGGATGTTGTTTGGGTTATTATTCTGTCTGTAATCTCACAGACAGATAGAATGAGTCTGAAAGGCATATCACAATGCACTCCGACGGGCCTCTGGTACTGCTGGGCAGGCGGGCCTCTCACTGTTCTGCTTTTGTTTGACACACAAAGAGCATAGCACCACTCTGAAATATCTGAGCACACTGACAAAAGCCATGAGAAATTCCAGATGCATTATTTTTCTGGCCAAAAAAAGAAAAAAACAACTAAACCCACCATTACTTGTATCACACAGAGGCACATATTTCCACAGGGGATTTGACTATTGCTATTAATGTAGTGCTCTGACACATACAATTGAGGGAACTTCTGTTTTTCATGAAAAGTCGTCCTTATTGAGCGATAAGGTCTGACATTTATACGAGATCGCTAAATGAAACACAGTTGTGTGGGGCGGTGTGACATGTGACACGACAAGTAATCGATAAAGTGTTCTCAAGAATTCTCCACCTCGCTGATGACTGGGAGGCATTCTTAATCTCCTCATTACAAATCAATCAGCTGCTTCTAGGACTGTCCCCCCATCAAAACACATGAGAGTACAAAAACAAGTTCTCGCGTTGTATACAGTAGCAACAGCTTGACATGCAGCAATGGACAAAGGCAGCTGGAACACGTGATCCGTTTTCTGCAGGTGCACAGCAGACCCCTTCCCTGAAAACCCAGTGAGTCTGAGTGAGTACAAAGAGGCTCATTCTATTAAGCTAATACCCCACAGTGGTTCTGACGGTACAACATTAGTCTTGGCTGGCTCTCTTAGCCTATGATTGATGACAGGGCGTTTGCTTTCCGCCAGGAGGAATATGAAGCTTACATATTCTCACTTCACAGTTAGTTAAAAGAGAGGGGGGCCCAGAACGAGGTGTTGGTTACGCTTCAGTGCACAGAGGGCTGAGTGGCAGGAACACAAATGTCCGGGGATGGAATTTAATGTCGGTGGTACCGCAGAGAGCAACAAAAGAGTGTGTGAGTAAAGCAATATCCTGGTGAAATATAAGCCATGTACCATATTTCAGTACACGATTGTTTAAGGAGCAGTTGAACAATAAGACTGGCGGAAGAGGAGGAGAGAACTTTTATCCACTTCCAGAGTCTAACTGGTATATGATCCCTGATTCCTTCTGTGTAATGAAAGCGCACCATGACAAAGCTAATATGTGACAAAGACGCCCTTTTGCTCCACACTTTGAATGATGCCCCACCCTTTGCCAAAGCACATTTCTCTGATGTTTTATCCAGCATTCTAGTTTAGCCCCCTAAGAGTGGCAGAGGAAGTGAAATATTAAAAAAACTCTTCACAGATTCTCAACTGCGTAATGAGAAAGATGTCCAAGGCAGTATCAGGTAACCCTCTCAGCACGGAATATATTCTCCTAAATGGAATTTTTAGAGGGAAAAAACGGGATACTGTGCTCCATGCCTGTAAACTATAAAATCCTTTGACGTCTGACGACTTCGGAAAGACTCCACTGCTAGGGCTGAGCTTTATTGCATAATCCGATCTTGTTACTATGATACCAAATAGCTGCTTAGTTCAAAATGAGCATGAATAGCATGAGAGTGAATGTATTAAAGCCGCAGGACCTCCTGCTTTTTATTTTCCCGTCATCAAACACAGCAGTGACTGACATTGCAGACCCCTCTCTCAGACACCTGTAATTATATAAAGTATTGATGCAATCTATTGCGGGCCTTGTGTCATAGATCAGGGTTCGCTGCCGTCTTTAAGGAATCCATATCTGAGTTGCTCCCCATTACCTCCCACCTCTTTCCTTGGCTTACTTCAGTACGGAGCTACAGATGCCTGAGTAAGTATCCTTGCCGTTGCAGGCAGCAGGAGAAATATTAATATCCATTAGAAGTGTTCTGTGAACCTTCTGCACTCTAATGCTACTGCAGCCTAATGGGAGATGGGGAGCGGAGCTCCACCCATTTCAGTATTGCTGGGCTCCCTCTGGACCATTCTGTAAGGTGAATATGATGGCTACTATCAGCATGATGTAAATATATATAGGTGGAGCTGGAGCGAAGCACCACTATCTGCACTGCAGTTCATATTACATGCTATAAATAAATCTGTCCTCGTATTTCATGCCATAAGAAAAGAAGACAAGTCCAATCAAGTTCTGTATGAAATCAAGCTCACAGACAGACAGAAATGCCTGTACTGAAGTAGGTGTGGCCACATATCATTTAACGTTAACATAATTTATTAAGTATTTCACTAGATTAATATTTCTTATTTGCAAATAGTTTAATTAATATATTTTAAAGACTGATTCAACTGATGCTATTGGATTCCTGTAGTGTTTATGCATGGTATGTTTAGTCTCATCTTAAAAGGGATTTACACATCAAACTACTGAACAAACAGAATGAACTATGCAGAATTACACCACTCAGAATCACTATATAGAATTACACAGAAATTTAGAAACAAATGTGAAATGAAGTGCTTCACTAAATATAGTGCATTTCAGGGTCTAGTAGTTTTTAAAGGACAAAAATATCAGATCTTAACATTTTTATTTTATAGTTATAGATAGTTGCAGTTTATATAATATAATACTAGTCCATAATATTCCAAATACACAACTAATTTGTATAGGAAACATTTGTGCCATATGTAACTATAATAATAAAAAACAGAAAAATAATGTAGCATTTAAGTAAAAAAATTAAAAACTCTTCTGTTAGGACTCATTTATCAAACCGCTCTTTAGGAGGAAAATTCAGATAGCACGCGATGCGAGAGATTTTCACTTGCACTAAAGGGTTGTGTTTCTATTTGTTACCTGAAACAGATAGGCTCAGATCTAACTAAGAAAAATCTATGGAAGAGGGTTGGTCCGAGCCTCCAGCAGGCCTGCGCGTGTCGCAGGACGAGGCGGAAAGCAGCAGAATTGGGGGTTGGGGTCAATGTGGGACAGCAGGACAGCAGCACTGGCTCGGAGAGCAGCTGGTGCTCAGGCCAAATCCATACACTCACATCCTACTGAGAACTCTCAGGGACAGTAACGCATATCAAAAATAACATTAAACCATAAGATATGTATAAAATACTAGTGCTGGGCCGTTAACAGCACGGCGCGAGTGCGTTAACGGCGCGAGATTCTTATCGCGTGATAAGAATCGCCGTTAAAAAAATATCGCCGTTAATGCCAAGATTCCAATGAGATTAACGGCGTTAAAAAAATTAATCTATGCCCACCTCTATAAAATACATTTTCCAACCTCTTTAAAAATTGCTCCTGTGCTTTAAATATGGATCACAAAGCATAAACCATTCCTACTACAACATGAACAGGGCTGGTTAATCTAAATGCATTTATTTTTGTGACATCACAACAATGAGGAAGTATAGTTGTTCATATATTGATGGTATTGACTGGCTGTTTTATTTATTTATTCATTTATTTTTGAACATAGCTGTGTTTGCACACTAACAAACTCTTTCATGACAGAATTTACAGACAGGTCAAAGAAGCCTTATCAATTCAAAAAAGTGTTTGAGATGTGCATAAGTTCGGAGATAAACAAATATGTTTGTGTTACTATATGTTTTATTTTTGGAATATAAGCAATGCAAGAGTGGTGCCACATTTAAAAAGAGCTCTATGTAGATAGTTTAAAAACTGTCACAATGATTCATTCTTATTTAATGTTTCACACACTGAGAAGTATCACACCAAATTAGGCAGGGCCGATTACACTGGACTTCCAGGCTGTTGGGGATTCGAGCTTGGATCCTCCCAAAAGGGTGAAATCCTAGAGAGCTATGTCACTCGGGAATTTCTTTGAAAATGCTTTTTTATGAAGCTTAGAAAAGCTGATTATGGGCTAATTTACTGTAATAATGACTTCATGTCATCATGTTTCTCCCCTGACGGTGGGTATGTGTGCAGGCAGGAGCAATGTAACAAAATATACAGCTAAAAGTGCTCACTGCCATACATCAGTCAATAAGAAAAAAGCCTACAGACAAGACAGTTGAAGGGAGGCTGGCTCTCAGCATGCTTGAAGCAGGCAGACAATTCTACATGGTCCTGAAACCCAGCTAGTGTGAGAGTGCTGTCACAGACAGCCTGCTTCAGACACCATGTGACCAGCCAGCTCCCAATGGCTGCAACAGCTCTGTACTGACAATCAGCACAGAGACAGGCGAGCTCATTGCACACACATACACCACACATGTACAGACCACACATGCTCGGAAACACACGCACAGACACACACACAAACTGAAGCCTCAATCTCAGCCTGAATTCTAAATGGGTTTGGTGCCAGACCTGAAAATGTGACGATACTGCAGCACTATAATATTTGTAAAATTTGTCCAGTGTTATTTTATTGGCAGCACACTTCAAATCTATTTCAATATATATTTTTAATCAAATAAACCCACAGTAAAAGTGCTCTATTATTTAGCTGCACATTTGGTTGGAGCTCCCAATTGTCATTATTTTTGGTAGCGGGTGAAATGTCTCTATTATCATTTAGTTCTACCCTCAACTGGACAACAATATTATATCAGATTCTTTGCAATTCTGTTGGAAAAAATGACAGTATTTTTTATTCTGACATCTGTTGTATATTCAGCTATCTTTTCCCACTGCACGGCGTACTGTAACTCTGCACCGCAGCTTTGCAGTCATCATCTCATTTCCATCATCAGACACGCTCATTAACTACAGACGACGTCCGAGGGAATTCTACCAGATTTTCATCATCTAGCCAGAGGTCTCGCAGCTTAGTCCCGAAATTCTTCACAGAAGCTAGGGATTATCCAGCCGGATTCATGGGATGAAGCCTGGGAGGCACTATGTTGGGAATCCTGCCCCTCAAAAGCAGGGATAGAGCCCAATGGTCAGCAGGAGCAGCAGGACCACAGCAAAACAGCAGATGACAGTCTAATACGAGGGGGAAGCATTCCAAGATACATGCTTGTCAGATCTGAGCATAGGGCATGAGCATAGAGCAGATGAAGCTCCAGAGAGCGAAATGCCTTGCAGGAGCTTTCACGGGCTCTTTGCGGCTAACGTCTGGAATCCCAGTAATGACACGGCTTATGAAGAGCGAGCTGGAGGACGTTTTTGGGGTGTGTGGCCTACAAGGAAGAGGACATTTCCTCAAAACACAGCCAAACTCATTACAATGACAAAACCTGACTTGCTTCGATTGTGTCTAGTGAGAAGGTGGCCTCGCCACAACACTAAACACGCCGTAGGAGTCCGATGAAAGTCCATTCCACAGGGAGGCAAAACGCAGATTTCAGCACCGCAGCCTTTGCCAAATATGAGAGGAAGTGTGTGTTGTGGATTTTTGATTTTAATCAGAGCAAGCATCTTCTGTCAAATAGAGCTCATTTCATTTCTGCTTAAGCAGTCTGCATGACAGGCCAGTTCCTGCTAGCACCTGATACCCATAGACCCCCAAAAAAAGTAGAAGAAGAAGAAAAAACTAAACAAAATGAAGACCACAATCCTTCCATTGTGGCCGTGGCATGAAAGGCTTCAAAAGCGACCCAGTCAGCACGGACTCCATGCTGAGCTTTATTTTTTGATCTGGTCTGAACATTCCAGAAAGTTCTGGAGAAGTTCTAGTCTGTGCCACTGAAGGATAGTCCAGTTCTGAACTGAACGTCTGCTCTGAGAGTTGCCGCTTCGCCACAGTCTCTACAGTCTTTGTTTAAGCACACCATCAACCCAGCAGAACTCACTTCCACACATTATTGCCTATGAATACAGGCTGGTATTACAAAGAGGAAACAGAGAGGAAGAAATCACTTGTCTAAGAAGGTGTCAAAGGCAGTTTACTTGCAGACAGGCCAGATATTTCGCTCCCAGAGTGATTTGCTGTTATTTATTCATTTGTAGTGTTTGATATTAATATTTCATTAGTCCCCCAGCGCCTCAGACGCGGCTCTCCGGGGAGCGCTTTTCTGCTGACTGCCTCCATTGTGCTGTGACTGACAGCTGAAATGTATTCATTTCATTTGGAGTTGTAAATATTAATGGTGTCAGCTCCATCTGCTAACCTCTACCTGAGACAAAGGCCCCCACATTAACCCGACAAGTTCTTTTATGTGACACTGTGACACCCGGTCCAGCGCTGGCTGTGTGGTGTCAACATCGCACATCCATGATGCTCTGTGCCGCTTTTGTGTGCCTGACAACAGAATCTGAAAGTGTCAGTCATCAGCCGCGCTGCTGGGGAGAGCGCTGGCATCGAGTGAATGGCGACAGCACATAATATGACACTGACAAAGAGGCTGGTCCATCAGCAAGATGCAGAGGGACAGCGTGGAGTGATGTAGATGAGCTACTGCAATCAGCACTCGTCCTACAGCTGCATTACAGAGACCTACAGGTGCTGCCAAAGAGCTACAAAATGAATTCGATGATGTACAGTACATGATGTGATTGCTCATACAGAAGCTGTCAGTTAGCAAGACCTTTCGGCATTACGCTAGGAAAGTTCAAAACTGAGAAGTGCCAAAAAAGTCAAATGGTGAGCATTAACAGACACAGAAAACTAGATCAAAGAGATTTCTATGGTCCTACATCAAGTCAAAGTGATGTTCTATAAATCCCTCATTCGGTGAAAGCTTGTCCTTTCCCATTTGGTACAACATAGCAGTTTATGAGACTGAGAAGAAAACAAAAACTAATCCGAATATAGTGTATTGTATGGATGTGATAAATAAATAAATAAATATATATATATACTGCTCAAAAAATAAAGGGAACACTTAAACACAATGTAACTTCAAGACAATCACACGTCTGTGAAATCAAATTGTCCACTTAGGAAGCAACACTGAGTGTCACTGAGAGAGTGTAGACTGTAAATCAGTGTTGCCTCCTAAGTGGACAGTTTGATTACACAGAAATGTGATTGACTTGAAGTTACATTGTGTTGTTTAAGTGTTCCCTTTATTTTTTGAGCAGTATATATGTATATATTATTTTTTAATCTAGATTAATCTCACTGTAATCTTGGAATTAATCTAGATTAATCTAGATTAAAATGGCTCATTTTAATTCTGACGAAGGTCTGAAGCCCCCCCCAAAATGATCCCAATATATATATATACACACACAGAAGGGGGAAACACATTGAGCTCACCTGCAAAGTCTTCTGGTTTCATTGATTCAAAATATCAATAAATGTGAAACCACTGGTCGCCCATCTGCTAATCTGCCAATAAATTAGGAACTATTGGTTCTCCCATCTGCTCATTTGCCTTGTCTTGTCTGGGTGCAGAGGTCATGCAGAGTACACATTAAGTTAGTAATCTTATTCAGATCAGAGGTGTTAGTATATAACATTTGTTAATCTTTCATGTGTATATTGTTTTTCTTCAGTTTATCTTTCATTTAATCCTAATTAGACACCAGCCGATTCCCAAACCGGTCCTCTGGGAGCCCCTGCTGTTCCACATTTTTGTCTTCGCTTCTGACAAACAGGGATAGACAATAACAAAAAAATGGCCTGTTTAATCATAAAAAGCCCAGACCTGCACATTACTAGACCCTGAGGAAGAGTTTGAGAGCCATTCTGTGTGAAGAATCTCGTTAAAGTTTAAAGAACCTCGACATAACATAAAAGTTACAGTCCTATTAAAAGTTTTTTTTCCCTTAAAAACTGTACAGCCATGTCAAGACCTAATTAAGAACTTTTATTTTCCAAAGAGTAGTGCCACTACTGCTAGGTTTTCTTAAACCAGACCACTACTTCTCTTGATCTGTGTCTCAAGGAGTCTGCTGCTGTGCACTATTATTAACCGTCCCAAAGGGGTTTACTGTTTATCATTATTATAAACTACATTCTTTAATTAGTGTCCTGTGTAATGACTTACATTTACATTGATTTGCCAAAACAAGATTGTTCACGGTACAATACATTTTTAAAAAAGCGTAACTTCATTTATTTGCAATCGAGAATTCAAATGCACACTTTTTACATCAATTCTCTGCTTGTTTCAATGTCTATGAGTGAGAAAAAGGGAAGTTTTAATTTGACTTTCACCAGAAATAACTCCAGCTTCTCTGAGTTAATACTGAAACTATTCGGCCTCCGCTGTACACTGTGGCACACACAGCTCTGAACATAATCAAAGCCAAGGACACATCTCTTGTTTGTGGTTGCTTTCTTCTTTGGTGTTTTTTTTTATTTTTTGCCCCCCTCCCCAAACTGTGTACATGCGAGTGTATACTTGTGTGGGTGGGAGAAAAATAATGTGCATGAGAATCTTTCACAGTGGTTGCACATGAACAGAAAAGGCCACCCATGCATGCACAGCCAAATTGCATACGGGGCGATGGGCATCGGCTTCATTCAGACAAGTCTTTTAATTGGAGACGGGGCATTTTGTGAAAAGTTTGAACTTAAATGAGCGAATATCACTCAAATAAGATTGATTTTCGGTGTCTTTTCACAGCTGCAGCCCTGCAGCGGCCTCATATGCTCCATTTCCTCTCTACCCCACACGGGCCTTCATCACTAATTTGAGCAGGTGTGGCTATGTGGGAGTTCATTTGATGAAGAATTTTGGGCCATTTTAAGCACCATTTATATCCCTAAGTAGGTCAATCAGCCATAGTTAAATAAGTTGGAGGCATTTGACACTGTATTTAATTCGCAGTTGCGTGCCTTGGACTGCAAACATATAAAAGTACAGAAAAGAAACTTGATCAAACTTCATTAACACCAGTGATTAACTGGCTGTTTTTAGGATGGTTATGTATATAGTTGCTGCGCAAAAAAAGCAAGTATAGCCATTTTTTTCCACGGTCGATTTTTATTTTATCACCTGTTCTGAAAACAGCAGCAGCACTTTACAATACGTGAAACATTAATGATGACTGACCCCACAGAAGTGATCTGAACTTTACTGGGGAAAACGTGCTTTGCATTAACGTATATTAGAAGTAAAGGAAGTTTTACTTCTCCCATTAAGTGACAATCTCGGAGATACCTTTTTTGCACAGTCCTATTAATTTCTCTTATGGAAAGAAAACACATGAACATGCATTCTATATATATATATATTGGTTATTTTACAAGAGAAGGGAAAAGACTTTTTTTACTAACAAGGATGTTAATGTAAAAATATTTTTACCACCTATTTCTGCCTTTTTTATTGATAAATTCATTTCAAAACCAGAGAGAAAAAGTGACAGCTAAGGCCTCCCATTTATCTTTGATAGACTATGTACGATTTGTTTAAATAAGGTTTGGCCTTTCCCCTTATACACTGAAATAAGCTGCACACTACTTGATTACTAGCGTAATCCATTGCGACAGCCCTAAAAGGAACATATTATACTTACAGAGACATTTCAGATCCATTGAGGACACAAGGCGCAACAAAGAACCCCTCCTGCTCGTCTTTCTTTTGTTCAGAGGCACTTTTTTCTTTCATAATGATGGAGAGAAAGAAGAGAGGCATGAGGAGGAGAGGTACTGACAGTGCCCGCTCGTCTGACATTGTCTGCCTGCTGGAGACTGATGGACGAGGCTGGTCTCCTGAAGGGCCTTTGATCAATGAGTTCCTCATTGACAACAACAGGACACCTGCTTCCCATCAAAGAGAGGAAGGCCTGGAAGCGCTAGCGTGGACAGCCAGCTCTCAGCATAGATTAACCCTGCAGTCCAGCTCCCACCTTCTACCCCACTGCAGCTTTCCAGCCTGCTCGGACAGCTCGCAGTCAAATCTAATCTAATGCAGTTGGTTCATATACAGTATATGATTAACGGACATACTTGTATTGGTATAAAGCCAAGAGTTAAACTGACCTGTAGTGTACAAGAGCTGTGGAGGCTTGGATTAACAGCAGGTTCAGCTGAGCTCTAGTAAAAGACTAAACGATAAAATGATAATGTAACTCTCTAACTGCAGTGGATCCTGTCAAGGGGTGGAATATATAAGTAAAAATGCCATGGTTAGATGATTGGGTCAGAACATCTCCAAAATGGCAAGTTATTAGTCTTTCTGGTCTCATTCCTCAGGAGCAAACATTGCTGAAAATGTTCAGAATTTGTTCTAAATTATAAATTAGTTTTTTATCCATTGAGGCCCAACCTATCAACTTACACAAGTTAAAGTATCTACTGCTGACATCTTGGTGCCAGAAACCACAGCACACCTCCAGAGGTCCTGTGGATTCTATGTCTTGATTAGTCAGAGATGTTTTGGTAGCTTGAGGCACCCCTACACAATAGCAGACAGCTGGTTGTGGCTGAATGTATTTTCTGCATGAAAAAATTATGTAGACAGTTAAATCAAGTCATGTCAATACTAGAACTGCACTATATTAGGAAAACATGCGATATGCGATGATGTTGTTGAGTGTTGCGATGGCGATATCACATGCGATAAGTGAGTAAAAACTTAGCCTTTATAGTGTTAGTGTTTTTCTGCTCTGGATTTGCTGCTAACAGACTCCAGACGCTGACTAGTCTATGCAGAAAAAAATGAAATGCAATATTTCCATTCCAACATGTTTTTTAAAAGAATTTACTTAAACAGAGCAATTTAATGTCTCCCATAAAACATTTGAACCATTGAACATTGTTGAAAAAAATCTGAAAATAATAATAATAATTAATTAATAATTATTAATTTGAAATGAATCATTTTAAATCTTACATAAATGTAAACATAATTTAAATTATAGTAAGTTCTTAGCCAGAAAGTAACAGCAAAAGGAACAACCTATAACAGTAGCACAGAAGAAACTGCCCAGTGTTTTTTTGCCCTCTTCTCTGTGGCACTGGGTGAAGAGTTTTGGAAAAACACCATTTATTGCAGTTCAGTCAGTCTT
>JBBPDB010000134.1:20836673-20849999 GCA_037974465.1 Brachypetersius altus
GACACATATACACACATGCAGACAGACAGACACACACACATACACATACACACATAAACACATGCAGACAGACACACACATACACACACACACACACACACACACACACAGACACGCACATACACACATACATTAGGGATTCATGAAAGTGACTCCATCTTTCCCTTCCGATATCAAGTACCAAAACTACGTAAATATTTAGTATTTAAATATTTAATTTAGGCAGTGTTCCAGAGCACTATAAATAAACAGCATTTACTTGTTGGGAAAAAACGAAACCTTGCTAAGTTTGCACCCACTTCCTATCCCCTTTATTACACATCTGACTTGTCGGTTCACCTTGCGGATATTAATCCACAGATAGTTGCATATGCTGTGAGACATAATCCGCTCCCTGATCAATTAGTTTCTGGTAAGTAAAAAAGTAAGTAAGTAAATAAGCAAGAAATATTTATTTGTATAGAACATGTAAAAGCAAAGTGCTTTAGAATTAACAAGCAGGCTCGTCCCTCCACACAGTATTCCTCATCTGATCCACACAAAAACACAACGCACTACAACACTCACAAATCATTCAACAATTACTAAAAGCCATTCGATACGAATGCATTTAGAGCTTGGATTCAAAAACAGTCACTGAGGAGATTGTCTTATGCATGATTTCCTTTTAGTTTAAGCCGAGATCACAGAAAAGTAAGAAAAAGCTGCAAAACTGATATTAATAGCCTTGAGTGTCTAAACAGAGCATGTCTATTACGTTCAGGTAAAATGCAGTATACAGCTTTAACACATAAAAGCACTTTATTCTGTAATGTATTCTGTAATAAACTGGAAGTCAGTGAATAGGTGCTTTGTATTAGTTAATAGTAGGGCTGCAGTATTCTGTACTACTTGTGAACATACAGAACATGGCTCTAAGATTCTGCATGTAAACCAGGCCAGTCTGTAGATAACAAAGGCATAAATTATGTTTTAGGTAATTTCATTTTTTGAATTTTGATATACTGATATTGATATGCTTGGAACACTAACAAATCTAAAGGGACAGTACAACTGTAAATCAGTGCTAAGATACGTTATGTTAACATATGACATGCCCTCAGACCAGTGGCAGTTTCTATAAGACTACAGGTGAAACAATGTTTCACCAAGAAAAGAAATGCAAATAAACCTTAATAACTATCACTTTTTTATTGGTGTGAAACTAAAAAATGCTCATAAAAATAAGGTTCCTCTCCTAATTTCAGCTCCTCAATAGCGTTACAGTTGTATATGCCACCCCCCTCCCAACTGCGATGAAACAGAGAATTTCAGTGAAACATTCACTAGCGTTTCACTAGCGTTCATTTCAGTGTAAATCTTCTCAGAATCTTGAGTGTGAAACTGAAGCCCTCATACATTACAAAATGCATAACATATTATTTACTGGTATTTATTAAGAATATTTATTTTTATTTTATATTTTATTATTCGTCTACGAGTGCACAGAAAGAAGGGCATTAGCTTGCTAGCTTGACAGCTTGCAAGTGATCCCCACCACCACCCAGCCAAGCTGGATCTGGTGAAATCCTTGGAAACCTGCTGCTATGAACTTCACCAAGAAGACCAGAAAGGTAGAAATGATTTATAAGGTGAGAAAGAGGTTAGAGATGTTTTCTTGGGATTTAGAAACATTGTTCATTACGTACTTTTGAAATATACTTTATTATTACGTGTTTGTAAAATATGCACAATAAAACATTAAATCACTACAAAAAATGTATTTTGTAGTGATTTAATGCTAACTATGAGGAGATTGAGGGAAGAGCAGGAGAGAGAAGATACATCAAAATGTGAGGCAGCAAAGTCAGAACATGGAGATGAAGTACTTAGGGAAAGAAAATCAAGCGGCCCAGGCTGCATGGCAAGGTACTGAGTCTGTTTCACAGCGCACGCCGGGGATGAAGGGTGGTTTATTTCACTAAAAATATTGACCAGAAGCCCCTACTGCCTCAGACATAAATACAGAAAACAGGACAGGACCCAAAATGTACCCTTGTGGAACTCCACATGTCATTGTAGCAGATAAAGAAATGTATTTTCCAAAATTCACTGAGAATGACCTATTTTTAATATAATTAAGTACTTTAACTCCAGCACAGTATTCCAAACGTCCTATTAGTATAAGGCTGTGTTGAAAGCAGTAATTAAAAACTATTGGAAGATTCTTATCCCAGAAGTGCTTAAAAAGTGGTCTGTCAGTGTATAGTGGCTTATTTTTCTGAAATGGTCCTACACTTTTAATGAGGCCCACCGAAGTTCAGAAGTAAAGTCAAGCCTGAAATGATTCATACCCCTGGCAAATTTTGACTTAGTTACTCTTATTCAACAAACAAGTTTCTTTTTGATTGGAAATGACACAGGTGTCTCCCAGAAGATAATAAGATGATGTAAGAGAAGAGGCATCATTGTGGAGAAAAATATTTCTCAGCTTTCTCAGTGCCGTGTCTCCACTGGTATTTTCACATAGACTGTGACAGTTTGCAAAAGGTATGAATAATGTTGGACATGCCGCTTTTTGTTCAAATGTAAATAAAAGCTGTGAAATATTTTTTTCCACAATTAAGTACATTGTCTTATTATCTTCTGGGAGACGCCTTTGTCATTTCCAATCAAGAAGACACTTGCTTGTTGAATAAAAGTAACAAAGTAACTAAGTCAAAATTTGCCGGGGCTTTGTTACGGCTGACGGCCGCTAGAGGCCGCTGTTTTTTCATGCCCTGTTCTGTTCTGTTTTCGTGTGGGTCTATGTTGGGTTTCTGGGGCTTTTATTTTGATGTGTTCTGGGTTTTGCTTTTGTCACGTGTTGTGTTCACCTGCTTTGAATCATTTTGGACTTGAATGTAAATGTTTAAATATTTTATTGCACAAACTAGTAAAAATCTGAACAATATTAGCGCACACACATAAAAACTAGCTCACAATAGCAAACCAAATTATACCCTCATGATGTGCAGTTACTCAAAATGAGCAAACTTTGTCCTGAAAAACAACAGTAAGGCTCGAATTACCACTAGTATTGACTGAAGAGGAAAAGTTAAGCTTACAAAAATTGGCCCAAAAGTGTGGGCTAGTTGTAAATCAGCCCCATCTAAGCTACATCGCTTATATTCTTCTCATGGCCTTTAAATTATTCTATTATTGAGTTCACTATTAGACATTTTTTAAAATGCCATGGATTCCAAAGATGAAACTGAGGGCAGGCTTATCCCTACAAGTCTATTAATACTAGTCGCCCCTGATGCATTTACTGGAATATGGACAATATAGGAAGCCCTTGACCAGTAGCTGTGCACCACTAAGGTCAATGTTTTAGTTTTCCATGTGTCCTTCTGCACCTGTGCTGGATTGACAGCCGTGACCTCGAACAAACAGAAGTGCTTCACTGAAGAACTGCACAGTGTAAGGGGTTAAATTGAACAAAATACATTTATTTTTAGTACAAGGTTTCAACTTGCTTTCAATCGTCGGTTATGTCAGCTCGAGAAAAGAAGCAGGCTTGTAAATAGGTCCTATGGGACAGACGCTGATGCCTCAGAGTGCAGCTGTAAAACTAACATGATGAAACGAATGCACAGCATAAGCCCCCAAGGAAGGTGATATTGATTTGAGGCTGTAACAATATATTATAGTATGCTCAACATGTTTACATACATCTGCAAGCCAGACTGGAAACATCACTTTGGCTTCATGCCATCTACTTAAATTAGAGTTAATCCATTCGGCTGCAGTGCTATACTCCAAGGGCTAGTTATCAGACACATCGGACAGGCAGAATTCCCATTAAGAGTGTATTTCAGCCTGTGCAAGATTCATGTATTTGTTTATTTATTTTACTGCAGGAAAACAGGGCTTTGGTCATTTTTTTTTATCTTTTCACATTAAAACACTGAGAAGTCCAGATGGCCTAACAGTAATATGTGTCCTAGATCTGTAAACACATATAGAGTGACAGCCAGGTGGATGGGCTCTGCGGTAACACATCCCTGCATGTTTGTGGAAAGAGGGAAAGGTTAGAGGGATTAACTGAATCAGTGCCACCAGTGTAATTGCATGAGGTGTGACTTAGTCTCTTTTTGCCCTTGGCTTTTTTGACAGACATAAGACATTTTAATAAGCTCCTTCTAGGAAGTGTAATATCAATGCAACCATACTGGGATGTATAAGCAGCAGTGCTGGATCACTATAAGACAGAGCAACATTCTGAATGATTCGATGTATTGATTAGCGAATAATCTTGGTCAGGATGCCAACACTGTATCCCATGGAGAACCAAATTTTCCTTACATTTTGTAATTAAATAGGTTATTAAATCGTACAACATGAATATTGCTTTCCAAGCATGCCAGTATTCAGTATGGAATTTAATGTGCAAAAAAGCTAAGTGTGAATTCAATATACAGCCACGAAAAAACCCAGTAAATCTTTTCCCTTTTATCTGTTCGCTGTTCGTACAATTTGCAGAAATGTGTGTGTGTGTAAAATGCACAGGTTTTCTATTGCTTTCGGGACTATTGCTGTGTAAAAAATAAGAAACGCCTCCATATGGGTTGTGAGTGCAGTAGTAGAGCAGCTTTTCTATGTGCTGTAGTCCAGCAGCTTCGCTCCTGATTCAATTTCTGATGTGATGAAACAGAGTCTCACATGCACACACTCTACTCGCCACTGTTTTAACTGTTGCAGTGTTGTGTAGTTTAACATTTTCCATGTATTTGTAAAGTATTTATATGTATTAATTTAAACATTTCTCCAAAGATTTTTTGTTTTAAATCTTAAATCTAATGAGGTCAATAGTGTATACAACAATAGTAACATGCACATTTTACACACACACTCTCCCATATATCCCAAATAGCAAAAGCAATAACCAGAAAAAAAATAATAAAACGATGCGGTCACTTATTTTTTTCTGTGGCTGTATATGTGATCACAAAAGCCAGGTCTTTTACTTATATCCATCTAGCCAACCTACCTCAGTTTAGTCCTGCGCACTCACAACGAGGTTGTATGGAAGTGTTTCGACCTTGACTGTCTTTTTATTGAGATTTAGTATGGGCCAGCCAATCAGAACAGAGATCATTTACATCAATCTTAGAGACACAATAACAATACTGCTTTTATACAGAGAGGTTTGAAAACAGCAATGCAAAATAAGCTTCATTTTATGATCATTCTTTTGGAACGTGTCCTACATTTAAAAACCATCAAACATCTATGTCATATTTATAATGCATTGTGTATTATTGATATATGTAGAGGGAAATGTAAGTTATAAGCAATGGCCTAGAATTTCCATGTCAGTTCCCAATTTCATGAATGTGAAATCCAGCTGTTCCTAGACTTTGCCTTTCATAATTTAAGAACTGTTATTAATAGGTCTTTCCCTACATAAGGAGGTTAGGGGGGACTGTATGACCCAAGAGACCATTTTGAAGTCACCCCACCATAATGTACAAGGTACTGCATTAGATTACTCCATTGATGTGCCATAAAACTCCTACCAAAGGGCTCTGCAACAAGCTTACAAACAACCAAACCATTCTATTAATACCTCTCACTAATGAGAAAGACAATGGAATGCTTCCAGGGATGCCAGAAAATGGAGTTTTTAGATCTCTTTGTCTACATGCACGTCTTGGTTTAACCACCACAGGGGGATATATTAGTTGTGCTTGATATTTGAATGGAATCACCAGGGAGAGCCATGTCGAAGCGTCCACGCTGCTCCCCCTCCACACTCCAAATTAGTCAATTAGTAGTGTCATTAAAGCAGTGGCAGCGAGGGGGATTAACACCAGGGGAAATAAAAGAGACAATCTGCCGCATACTCGCCGAGGATATTGCCGATTTCCATCCATCAACTGCTCCAGATGGAGGGACATTAGTAATTTATATTCTGTCAACAGTGCCCAGGAGAACTCTGCCAAAATCATTTCCTCATTGCAGCTCCGCTCTGTACGAATGTAATCATATCTGCTGAGAGCTGAGTGAAGGGGAAAAACACCTTCTCCCTAAATCCTTCCATAGGATAGCATTACCACTGCCTGAAGGATTAGCATTACCCCGACTGAAGGATTTCTATTCATTATTGTTGCATTTTTCCTGCAGAATGAAGAGGACTCATGCCTTGCATCAATACGCGGACACCATATAACAGCAAGTTATAATGTTAGTGTCTATGTGGATGTGTGAGTGTGTATGTGTGCACTGTATATGTGTGCCGCTGCACAGGCCCAGCACAGATTGTAAATGGAGACAAAGAGATGAAGATATAGAGGCAGTTCGAGGCAAATACACAATGGCTTGATGCCTTCCTGGCTCTCATCATTCCACAGAGAGTGAGTGTTTTATAACTGCAGGGGCTGCATGACCGTATTTGCACATATATACTGAGAGGGCTGTAGACCTTCTGATTTATAAATACAGGCACATATGGCATCTGTATTACTATAATTCTTTACTTATTTCATATGTTTGTGTGATGTTATAAGAATTAGAGTAACTATTATTTGCTTGAGATTTTATTATTTGAGATTGCCTGCTAAATTTATGATGCTCACATTAACTGATGACGCTCACATTAGCTAAGATGTGACAGGTTAGCTGCCACATGTAGCACATACAATTCTATACAATGACGAGAATATGTGATATACATGAACACCATTTGTTTAAATGCATTGCATTAGGCTAACATTGCTCATATCTTAGAGGTGTTACATTACAGTGAATTTGTACATACATTAGTGCAATAGTGACATGGCACAAAAGTGTTGATGTACAAAATAACTGTTTTAGTCTAAAGGGGGTCCTTGAATTACTACCACTCTAGTACCACTCACAACCACTCCCACACAGCTTACACCGTTAGTCTCGTACTTATGGACTACGTAGGCGAACTATAAGGAATTTTCTTTTTCCTTTTTCTGTGGCTTAGTTGTGGTTTTTATGATTTCACAACTGTGTCCAGATAAGTAAGAGACTTAGGTTAGGGTGTGTTTCGACTAACACTAAAATTCAGGTTAGAGTCGAAGGAATGGATCTGTGTTGTAACTTGAGGGCCCCTGTTTTGTCAAAACACTATAAATCACATGTTAGAATTGTAATGACTTTATAATGAGGGTGCTTATCATTTTATGACTGTACATGATAATAATAATAATACATTTTGTTTCTAGAGCACTTTTAAAGATACTCAAAGACGCTTCAGTTATTTTGATGACTAAATGTGCAACTGAGATTGTTTTTGTGTTTGAACGACTATATACACCACCAGTCAGAAGTTTTCTCATTCAACGATTTCCTTTGTGTTTATTATTGGATACATTGTAGATTAATACTGAAAACATCACATATTGCTCTGATGACAACTTTGCACACTCTTGGCTTTTTTTTTTAAATCAGATTCATGAGGAATCGACCTGGAATGGTGTTTAATTAACTGGTATTCTTCATCAAGAGTTCATTAGTGGAATTTCTCTCCTTCTTAATGTGTTTGGGACCATCAGTGGTGAGGGTCGGGTTGGTTCCACAGTTAGCGATCCTGTTCCACTACGGTTCTACTGCACATTATGGCGAGAACCACTGAACTAAGTAAAAGAACAACAGTCCATCATTACCTTATTACAGAACAGATTCTGGTTTGTTTTTACTCTTTTTTTTGTTTATTGCATAATTCCATGTGTTCCTTCATCATTTTGTTTGTTTTCAGTATTAATCTACTATGTAGAAAATAACAAAAAACAAAGAAAAAACATTGAATGTGAAGGTGTGTCTAAACTTTTGACTGGTATTGTATACACACATTTCTCCAAAGAGGGCACATATAACAAAACATGAAAAGGCTACAGACACAGAAGCTGCCCTGTCCCTTCCAGGCACTGCCTAGACAAGGCCATACTTAAGAACTCAGCATCAGAGCAAGAAGAAGACTTGTGAAGGGAGCAACAGAGTAGCCAGCAAGGAGCAACAGAGTTCAACAGTTAATACTGGAATGAAGGCGCACCAATCAACAATATCAAGAGCTCTGCAGCACGGGACGATGGCTAGAAAGTAGCTCGAAAGAAAACACACAGTCTGGTGTTTGCCAGAAAGAATCAAAGTAAGCCAGCTAAAATGTGGGAAGATGGTTTGTGGTGAGATGAGAGAAAAGAAATGCCCAACCCTGAGCAAACACCATCCCAGCAGTGAAGTACGGGGGTGGCAGAGTCATGTTGTGGAGGTGCTTTTTCTCACCAGGGACTGAAAATCTTGTTAACATTGTAGGATGGATGAATTATACAAAGTACTGGGAGAAACTGCAACATAACTAAAGGAATAAAGTTTGGGAAAAATTCCAACAGGGCAGTTAGTCTTCACAGGAGTGTATTAACAAAACAGTGGTTGAACTAGAAAAAGGTGTATATTCTAAAACGAGTCAAAGTGAAGATCTCCAATCCAATCAAGTATCTCTAGGTCTATTTGAAAATTGCTCTCTACCAGCATTCTCCAACCAGCCTGAACAAACTGGGGCAAACTCTACCAGGAGGAATGGGTGCCAGTCCGGCAGAACCTTGACAGTTCAAAGCTGTTATGATTGAAAAAGGTTGTTCTGGTCTAATAAGGATGAATGCTTTTGCAAGCAGTATTTTCTATTATGAGAGAGGTCAGAAAGAAATTCAGAATTTGTCACTATGCACATTACTCATACTCGGTTGGATGTGTTGTCAATTCACTCACAGGTTATAACTTAATTGTTACATTTTCTCGTTGAGAAATTGAGTTTAATCAAGCAGTCATGAAGCCCAGTTGTGTGTATTGTTACTCGTAAATAAATGAGTTCACTACAGAGAAGCAGGTGCAATTAAAAGTGAAACATTTGGTCAGTAATCCTTCAATATCAGCATAACTCACCTCTGCAGATAGTGCCGTTCTCCACCGCCTCATGCCCTGCTTTGCACATACAGCGGCCAATAGGAACCAGCCACTCCCCCTCTCCATTGCAGTACAGTTTAATGGGCACATCCACCTCCTCTCCATTGGGTATACAGGTGCCCCTAGCTGCCACCAAGGAAGTGCTCTCAGCCCCTGACAAAGTCTCTGGGAACACAGCCCCATTGCGCACGACACGGGGGCACTTTCGGTAGAAAACACGCACAGCAATGAGTGACATGCAGGCCCCGTAATCCTGAAAGGCCAAGTAGAAGCCGTTGCGAGATACAGGCCCGAAGCTGCGCACCTCTCTGTTGATCTTCATGACGCGGCCCCCAAGGTCCACCTGCGAGAAGCTCTCGTCTGCCGCAATGGTGTCCACCTTAATCCAGGGGTTCTCCATCCAGGCCGGGGATACTTTTGTAGCCGTGTCTGAGTCAGATTCGAAGTAGTAGAGGTTGAAGGTCTCCTTGCAGGAGCCTGGGACGTTAGGGATGCTGCTGCAGTCTCGCACTGAGAACTTCATCTCCACGTGGATGCGCTGGGCCCCTCGTCGCCGGATGTACTTTGTGCGCACCCAGTTGTTCTGGCTGCTGTCAAAGACGTTGCACACCTGGTAGGTGCGGATGGTGTTCATGTTCTCATCATAGCCACTCACCTCCTCCCACTGGAAGCGAAGCAAAGGAAAGACTGTGAATTAGTAATGTCTCCTGCTAAGTGTGAGAGCATGTCATACAAACACTAGCTGCACTATAAATCTACCGTGCTCTCTTTTCACAGCGGTATATAGGATTATTCAACACACATGTTCCTGTGTAAATGGAGCAGCCTCTTTATTCGGTCTTATTACGTCTAATTTGGATTCTATTCAAATGCTATTTTTAGGCCTCAAACAGCATGAATCATTGTGCAGCGAAGCACTGGGTTTATATAAATAAATAAGTGCAGCATTTAGTTTACATAAGACAAATATCAAAAAAGCAGTAAACCAGTTTGCCAGCCCTCACCCCTAATGATGGGTATATTGTCCAGCCCAGCTCTGCTGTCGCTGTCGTGGAGTCCATCAACACATCTGAAAGAACACACAAGGTAGAGACGCGTGAGTTTAATGCACATTCAACTTCAATGCAGCTGCTGTAATGAGATTTTTTTGCAGAGCATTCAGGCATTCATGAGGTTGTTAATTTGGCTCGGGCCTCTTGACAATAATTACGATCCATAATAAATAGCTTTCCTGAATGCTAAATCAGCAATGAGTCACATTGTGCCATGCAGAATAACAATGGCTCATTTTACTAGGCTGGCTTGTCGCTCTTTTATCTTGTACTCTTAATAAAAAGATGTGAGACAGGGTCATTATCGGATTAAAAGTGTCTCGTACCATCGGTGATGGATCACATTGTTTTTTGACATCTGCTTCCCTACACCTCACACTCCTAATGTTTAAGGGTGGTGCCACGTCCATTGGGTTTGGGTTTACGAGATATTCATCTTAGCACGGGTCAAGCAGGTGTGGGTTGATAAAAAGCTGGTCGACACAGTGCTACTCTCCAGCGTCCAGCCATAGTAGAGTACTTTCTTCTCTTTTACTGAAAGTAGGATGAAACTGCTCCGAAATGGCCCTGTCGTCTGACACATTTTCAATTATTCAGTCAGTTTATGCCCAACTACAGCTGCACATTTGCAGAGTCGGTAGAAACAGGATTCCGCCATGTGCCTTCACGGGGTTATTTCTAGTGAGGGAGATGAAGAGTATGGTATTTTATACAGCTTTGGGACTGCCAAGCAAAAGTACATTTCACAAAAAGGTGTTAGATCACTGGAGAGAAATACAGCACATGTGCAAAATTCTGTTCATACAGGACTGGAGCTCAGGTACAGACTGACCATCCATTTATATACTGGTGCTCTCGATGGAGACAAGCAATTGCATTTGGCTATTAAGGAAATGAACCAGGACATCCACCTGCAACTGTGATAGATGCATACAGCGTGTTTATGGATGCCAGAATAAAATGATTGTCTTCATTGGTAGTGTTATGATAAAAATGTTAATATTTAGATCACAATATGTGGGTCGCAAGATACACACATAGAGGTAAGTAGTAAGACTTTATGCTACAAAAAATGTCAAAAATTTGCAATGTCAAAAATAAACGTTTCATTTTAATTTCAGTATCAAAAATGTATTCCGTTGTTCCGTACATATCATGTGAGCAGATAAACATCTTCAAAGTCCAATCAAAATAACGGTTCACCACTTTTTGTCTTTTTTTCACTTTTTTATATATAATATCACATTTACCATTATCACAAGGACCAAAAAACCTATAGGAGCATTACAAAATGACTAACCTACGTTGAGGGTTAAGAATGTTTGTTACACCTCACGTTACTTTTTTTAATTTAAATTATTTTTTGTACTTTTTTGGAGAAGGTTTTATTTGTGTTCTCATTGAAATGTTATGGGTGTTTGCGAGATCATGCAGGCCAAATCAGTCACCCACAGAAAAAGTCAGGAGAGAAGAAACTGCCCACTGCATTTCTGAATAAGGACTTGCCTAGGGACAGGAATACCTCCTGAGATGGAAGGCACAAGCCCTTGTGACAGGGAATCTTCCAATCCCTGTTAAACATTGGCTCAATACAGCCCCTACCTTTAAGTGACTCATTTATATTTCAGCAGCTTCTGCAGCTGAGGGACAATCTTCGAGATTCTGCTCAGGCACACCACCACTCCTGGCTAGCAGGGGGCTGAAATATGAGTGTATGACGATGCATGTGACATGCGTCATGTGATAATGCCACAATCCCTTGCAGGTCAAAATATTAACTCAATCCAGTCAACAGAACCCTAAAATTCACACTTCACAGAAGCCTCTCCCATTCTTTTAAAATCCATCACAAAATTAAAATGACTTGCAAATGTCTGGGCAATGAAAAAGAAAGTCAAAGCATTTCTCTCCACGTGGTACAGTTAAATGAAACCCCCACTCCATCTGTCCAAGCATTCCTGCAATACACCTCCCTCCCTCTCTCTTTCTCTCTTTCTCTCTTTTGCTCTCGCTCTCATTCTCCCAACTCTCTCTCTTTCTCTCCCACTCTCTCTCTCTCTCTTTCTCTCCCACTCTCTCTCTCTCCCTCTCTCTCGCACTGATATTTTAATGAAAAGTAGGGCAAGTCCAGCACATATAATCCTTACAGGCTGAGCCACGCTCTGTACGCCACACTGGATTAATCCCAGGGGAAACGTGGCTAGTCTTCACTGAATTTTAGGTCAGCGTGCCAAGAGACAACTTTCAGTGCCACATTTTTTTCTTGGCTTGTTTATTTATTTCATTTCATTACAGCGTCTGTGCTCAGCGTGTGAGTCGGACGCTGTGAGCAAAACGCAGGGTGCTGCTGAGAGAGCAAGATGGTAGCTCACCACTACAGCATATATACTGAAACGAGATCCCGCAGGGTGTCCCTTGCATAAGCACGGTGGACTTCATCACATGCTGAGTAAAAGCACAGCAGATAAATGGCAGTAGGTGCTAACACATTCCACCATGCTAAAGAAATATATGCTGCAGCCTGGGTTTCAAATCGAACCATCAGAGTCATCAGGACATGCATAGAGGACAGCTGCCCCCATCTAAAATAGACCACTGCTGCATTCGCAGACAAAGGACACTGGGTAACATTTCTGTTGCACTAAGAAACGCACATCAATAGTATGGATTTCAATGGAATCTTTCCTCCACTGTGGACTAGTCATTATTAAAGCCTGATCAGTATATCAGTAGGCCAAACATTGTCTGATACAAATGGCCCAAAGGTTTTACCTATATCTGCAGAACTATAACTATAATTAAAAAAAATTAAGTTGTGATATCACTGGGCTTCACTTACTGGACAAGTCAGATTTAATCTGTTCTAATATCAGTTCTTAAAAATGTTTTAGTCTGAAAATAACATGTTATAATGCAAATGTGATTTGTCTTCCAACATGATTAAAAACTTGTAAGCAACACGAATCGATATCATAAAGGATACAGGTAAGCTCCACCGCAGTGATACAATTTAAATTCAAATTTGAGTTTCTGCTGTTTACTTTCATTGAAATTGAGAACTGACACATAGTAGTCAGTACAGCAAATTTAGAGGTAAAACTACTAGAGTATAAGATTCATGCATTCATTTTCTGTAAATGCTTAATCCTTACTAGGGTAGCAGGTACCCGGAGCCTATCCTGGGGTCTACGGGCGCAAGGCAGGGACACACACACACACACACACACACACACACACACACACAAACACACACACACACACACACACACACAAACACACACACACACACACACACACACACACACACACACACACACACACA
>JBBPDB010000134.1:20863651-20875352 GCA_037974465.1 Brachypetersius altus
AGAGAGAGAGAGAGAGAGAGAGAGAGAGAAAGAGAGAGTGAGAGATAAATAGAGAGAGAGAGTGAGAGAGAGGGGGGGGAGAGTGAGAGAGAGAGAGAGAGAGAGAGAGAGAGAGAGGGAAATAGAGCAGAAGAATATGGAACTGACATAAAGGAATCTAGGATAATTCAGCCTCAAGATGAGTGAGGGCTGAAAAACAGCAGACTACAGGATCTGGGGGTCGTTCCCATGGAAACCTTTGCCCAGGGAGATCAGCGACCCTCCTGTCTACTAATGCAAGCGGAGCACAGATTGTAGGTCACATATGGCACCAACAACCCAATCAAATCTAATCTGTCTTGACTTGTGGGTCACGAATTGAACCATGGAACGGGTTTCTATTCTGGCTTATAGCAGTGACTAATTCCTCTGTCAGTGTGTATGACATTTACGCAAATGGGAATTTATTGATTGTTTTGTACCTGTAATGAGAGCCTGTCATTCAAAGTGCTCTTTATTATTGATATAACGAAGCATAGTAAAAGAAATACAGGTGGTCAGCAACAGATGCAGAGTGCAGAGTAGAAGTCAGACTCTACTGGTTAATAATTCATTCATTCATTCATTTTCTGAAACCGCTTAATCATTATTAGGGTCGCAGGTCTCCGGATGCTATACCAGGGGTCAACGGGCAGGGCACTGCCCACCGCAGGGTAAATAATTCAATTACACTATTATATACTCTTATGTCCTCTTTACTGTCTCTTGGGGTCTCTATAAATAAGACTGAATTAGAACAGCAACAATAATAGAACAACAACAGCAACAACAATAATATCGGTATTATTTCCATTCATAGTTGTTATAGAGACAGTCTGATATTTGGGGCCCATGCCTGTAGTGAAGGGCTGACCCTTAAGTGATAATAATACTCATGCTCATGTGTGATGCCCATGGGAGTCACAGCATCCAGTGTTGAGTCAGATAATCATTGACAAGTGGACCAGTCCCGTTTATCCTGCACCCAGCGGCACAGATAAATGTTTGTTTATGTTGTTTGGGTGTCCAACAGGTGGCAGGACTCAGAGGGCAGCCAGGAGTATTGTCACAGGCTGCGCGGCCATAGGCATGTTCCTGAAGGGTAAACGGGTCCAGCTGAAAGTATTTTGATCTAAGAGTCTCTAGAGACCTTCTGACTTTTAGATGTTTTTCTTTTGTCTAATTAGTTAATCAGTAATTTGTGAAGGCTTGTGTTATTTTATAACTCTCAGTTATCCCATAACTACAGATATGATAACACACTCAGTCTTTACCACCACACAAACCATGCAAATAAACAGAGCCATCCTAACCTCCCCTGCTGCCCATAACTGTTTGTGTGAATAAACTATGATAAATAGACTGAACATGTTTTTTTTACTTTAACAACATGGAGATCTAGAGGGCAAGAAATTTTGAGGATACATGCAGCGTGCTGGGTTAGGGTAGCAGCTCACTGAAAAGTTACATTCACAAAGATTTTTTATGAACAAGTCACTGCTGAATCCACATCTTCGCAGTTCTCGCTGAAGGCCATAGTAAGAAAACATATAGGGCACTTGTGAGAGCCTCCATCATGAGCAATGGGCACCCTAGAGCCTTACAGGCCTCATGTCCAGGCACAGTTATGGATTATAAGACTGTAAGTGTGCCCTTTAAGACTGGGTTTTTGAAAGAACCCTTCAATTATTAGATTCTTAAGCCATCCCGAAAATAAGAAAACTGAAAAAAAATTGAAGAAAGCGGTTCAGGACACTTGTTTTAAGGACATATAGATTCAGTTTCAGAAGCTCTACAAGGAAACTTTTCAGTTTTACATTGAGATCAAACATCTTTGACTGGAGCCTCCAGACATAAATTTGCTTGATGTCTCACAGACACCAGACCTACCCCTATATGTGCTGCACTATTAACTCCATTATTGACTCCAGACTATAAATCTTACTTCAAACAGGAGGTCAGCGAAGATCAGAAAGCCTAAATGTCACAGACAAAAAAACAAAAAACAAGAAAAACCCTTTCTCTGTTAGGAGAAACAAACACGACACCCCGCCCCGTGCCGCCATATCCCAGCCCTTGATTTTAACACACAGTGATATGTGGCTGCCTTTCTAATGCTGTTGATCTAAATTGGAAAAATTGACCTTGCACTCAGGGGTGACACAAGTTTGCTCTCTCTGACATTTCCGGGTCTTGGCGGAGTTTTCTGTTAAGACTGCCACGAAGCCTGGAGGACAAGCAAATATTTCATGAGTAATTTAATATCTGGAGCATGGACGTGCCCCTCTGTGAATAAGGACCTAGAAATAGCGAGCGATATGGACGGCTGCACAGCACCCTCTGAGCCTTAAAGGTTGGGCAGGGTCAGAGGCAAGGACGGAGACGGGGAGAAATGAAGAGAGAAAGGGAGAGCCGCTAAAGAAGAAGAAAGGAAAGTATGCCTGGTCCCTGTCAGTGCCCCCTTTGGTGGCCAGTGCTGAGCCACTGAGACTGCCATCCATTTGGAAATGACAAAATGTGCTGCTCTCCTCATTAATCAGCCACGGACACAACAGAAATATTTTCGTTTCCAAAGAAGAGACAAAACTCTGAGGATAGAAGGAGGGGGAAGACTGGCCGGGAGCATGATTTTAATTATAACAGGTGCACCAAATGTCCGTGTGTTCGGTGCGTGCTTAAACCTACTTGACAGACCCGAGCACTGACAGCCCGGACAGGCACGCAGCAGAGGGCATGGATCTGAGGGCCGGTGTTCTGTTTCCTTTCAAAACTGGAACTACAAAATGAAATGAGTAGGTCAGCCAAACAAATTGTTGGCAGTAAGTGAAGCCCATTTTCAGAGGCTGTAATTTCACGCGCGATTTATTTTGGAACTGGCTGTCAGGCAAAATGTCTGAAATTTTAAGTTACATTTTTAGGTTTCAGACTGAAAACAGAATATCATATTTGGGGAGTTTCAATCCAAATATTTTGTATATATTCTACATAACACTATATGTGTTATATAGTGTATATATAAGATTATAATATTAATATATAAGATTATAATATTTGATAATCAAAGGTCAGATATAATGGAAAAAAGAATGATCCAGTATGTAAGCAGTGTTAAAGCATTATTTACAGCTTATAGTTAATAAGGGGAAATTAAGCTGCAAAAACAGCCTGCTTGGAATTCACTGTTTTGGTGATGTGACATAAGTTACGCACGTACATGTATATCCACTTGTACTGCCTAAAACACTTTAACCCTGTCCATTCATGCTGAAGTCATCATCAGCGCTTCAGCCCATACTGCTTTTTGCATAAAAAGGAAGCCAAGCAGAACTGGGGCATTTACATACATCAGAGTTAAAGATACAGTAGCAACCAGTGTATGGTTCTAAAGAATAAGAAGAGGTTTGAATACCATGCTTCATGATATTATGGCACATAAAACCCTAAAATTGTAAGTGCACCTCAAAGACAAAAATAAAAAAATGCAAGAAAATTGCAGGATATTGTTTTGTTTTTTTTTTAAAGTAAAAGAAAACATATCTGGAAGAATCTGCTGCCCTCTTGTGCTGTCTGCTGAGAGGGGGTCAAGGCAAGACCACATGGGCATCATGTATTATCATCCATGTAGTGCAGAACACAAAATGGTATATGATACATTTCGTTAAATATGCTTAACAAATATTTAGAATAAATAACTGAAATCTTCAAAATACAACAACAATGGCAAAAACAGACCATTTCTATGTCAGTTTTTCCAGTACACTGTGCTCATCAGCTCATTAGACATGCAATGCTGGGGCTGCCAAAACGTTTGGGATTGATGTTCATTAAACAATTTTAAAAATGACAAAACAGAGACATTTTCCTTTCAGGTCGATTACCTTCTGATTCACAGCTCTTTGCGATTCAGCGTAGCACCATCTGTTTACAGCAGAGCAGCGAAAAGGACAGACAGCAGTACCTTTAAACACAGGCAGGTGAGCAATGGTGTGTAGGATGGGCGCATAGTGAATGTCAAACCTGACACATTCATCATTTCTTTGTTCAAAAGAACCCAGAAAAAAAGAAGAGAGTCATCTGTAAGAACCGAAAAAAAAGCTTTTTATGTGAAAGGCCGAAGGTTTCACTTTCCACTTTTTTTATATTACTTTTAGCTTCAGAAACATACAGTCTGTCATCTCTAGGGAAACCGTGAGCTCAAATCTTGCAGTTAGAAAGATGAAAGCTGAGTCACCTTGCAATTATAAGGCAGCTACTTTACAGCTTTTCTGATCATAGCTTACCCAAACGAAACTAAACTAAACTAAACTAAACTAAAATCCCGATCTGACACATTAAATGCTTCTTCCTCAAGCTGAGGGCTTTTTCAGATTGATCAAATAGATTACGTTATTTTATTAAATGTAGTCATTTGGTCACATGGGACTGATTTTGGCAATGCAATAGAAAAATGATGTAATTATAAATGCAAATATGAAAAAACAAAAGGGGGGAGGGGTGCGCCATGTAGTGTACAGGAGGAGTATACTTTGGAGTTGTGATTCTTCTTAGGGTTTCTTTTCCTTCTCACTCTTAAAATCAAGGTGCAGAAAGGTGCCTTTGTGTCTTACAAGAATCATTTTTCTAAGTGAAATGTGCGAAAGACTGGTAAAACCTTCAGTTTGGTATGGAACATTCACATCATTATGGTTCATATCATTTAAAAGATATGAACACTACTCATTTATTTAAAAATAAGGGTTCTTTAGGAAACAAATCCCCCCCCCCTATGGCATAATTCAAAGAAAGTCTGGGTGCTTGGAACTGTGAAAGCTCATTTGTGACGATATCTATTGTCTCTACAAACAAATTTGAATTAAACTAACTTTGAATTAGATTAATAACATAAAGAAGCATATAAGGGTGCTAAGCTGAAGCATCACTGTCAGTGCTAACCTTATTTTTTGACAAACCCTAAATGAAGAATGGAACAAGGAACAATTTTGTCCATGATTTTACACAATTAGCTTTAATAGTCTTGTTTCAAATCACTGAGGGCCCCACTGCCCTGCACATTTTAGCTCATGGGTGTTCTGGAGGGCTCTAGATTAAAATGAACAAATTGATCTGGTTCAGTGCCCAAATACAATTCCTTTATACATCTACGGAAACTCAGGAAATAGGTGATAGGTGCATCAATTAACATCTCACAAAGACACTCATGATTCTGAAAGCATGTACACGATGTCACATCCTCCATTGACCCTTTAAGATGTGGGCTGGGACAGCAGTATCTGATCTCTCAATCAGCACACCAACTGTTGGCTTGTTGCTGGGGTAAAAAGACCCATGTGACGTAGACTATTGCTCTTCACTCAGAAAATGCATCCTGTGTAAGTGTATTAAACTGACTCTGTATACATAAGCCACGCAGGGGTACAGTGAGTGGGCAGAGTTGATTTGTAAAACGGATTCCCTCGTGGGTGTAAGGTTTGAGGTGTTAGAGGAGGATATCTCCAGATTATGACGTGCAGGCCCACAGTTGGTGGAGTTAACAGTGGGAAGACACAGAAAAGTCGGGATTACACCACAATTGGCGAGCAAATGGTAAAGGCAAGTCGTGTCTCTCACTTGCTGGCTGGGATGGTATTGGTTCTTTTCAAATCTTAATAGGGGAATATGTCTGGCGAGATACAAGTGAGAACTTGATGATGAACGTGAACCTCTTCCACTGAGACTCTCAGCAGACCATACTCAGAGGTAAGGTGCAATAATATTACACTTGAATCAGGAAACGTTAATTGTTGCTTGGGTTCAGATTTCCTGTTTATTTAAATATAATTGTTTTGAAATAAAATTTGAAGCTGCCAGAGGAATGTGACTCTGGCAAGAGATTACCGTCAGCTGGAGATGTCGATAACAGTGGCTTTTCTTTATATACCTGCCAGACCCGTGGACATAGATCAAACCTCGGAAATGAAGGTGAAGTGGACCAAACTAGGCATGGTCTTCTTCTTGCTACTGTCTCTTATCATGACCGGCTGTTTCATATGGCAGTACAGACTTCCCAAGGCAAAGCAAGGTAAGAGTCAACAAAAGATAATGCTGTGTCTGCACAAGCGGCAGCTCTTTTTAAAGTTCTTTACATCCTTAAGGTTAAATTTGTTCTCTCTGTAGAAAATGTGGAATTCGCTCTACTTAAAGTGGAGCATAACCTTTGAAAAAAGGTGCTTACGGGGCACTTAATGTCTAAAAGTACATTTGTACATTTGTCTTTCTGATCTCCTTATGCTTAATTGATCGTTTGTGGGGGAAGCCTGGGGATTACACAAAGCTTGACATAGTGGCCCACAGATTACTTTGCACTGTAAAGCCTGATTATCACTTGGAGGAGGTCAGTGCAGAATGAATAAAAAGAACACCATTATTATGAGTACCCACCCTAATGTTCTGCTCCACTCCTCATCCACTGCATTACATAACTGTAAATGTATTATTAATATTCATGATAACTGCCTGGATACAATAATATTACTATCTCACTTAGATGATACATCTGTGAGTAATGTGAGAAAACAAATGTTTTCTCTAATAATTATGTTTTTCTATGCTAATGAAGAGAACAGTTCTAAGTGCATAATTGTACGTTAGCAGTGTTGAATCATAACTGAGCTTAATAAATGTCCAAATATAATACTAGTTAATAGCATGACATGTGAATATCTTTGACTGTACAGTAAAAAAATGATTTTTTTGAGAAATTTACACGGAAATCCCAACAACAACACGGAAACTGCAAATATCCTCCGCCTTTTTTGCTTTTTTAGGGTGGGCAAGGAATTAAAGATGCAAATACATGTTTACCTTTACATTTTTAAATTACATTAAAGTGTTCGGGGGCATATTTAGGGTTTATAGGGCTTACATTTTTAGGCTTTTTTTTTTTTTTTTTTTTACCAAAACCCTCTCAACGTGGTTTTTCACTACACACAGGTGCTCTTGGAACATTACCCCCGTGAAAACCGGGGCATTACTGTACTTGATTGCATTGTATGTTTCATTTAAAGCTTTTAAATAGGGATTTTAATTTATATTTTATATTGTAAGCCCTTCAGTGAAGAGTCCTGGCATAACCATAGCAGGGTTTAAGTTCAAACATTGCTCCATTGATTAAAATGACCTGGAAATAACATTTTCATTTTCAGAAATTGGGTCTGGGAGTCCCCAAAGGTTTCCATTAACATAGTAGAGCTGGGATACTCGGATCCTTTTTCGGATCCGACTCCCTCTGAGTCACTCAGTAAAGATGTATAATATGGTGGGCTTTATAACTTTGACATGATGACGTTAGGACTCGACGGATCCGGTTCAATCGAGACCTCAGATTCGTGATTCGTGAGTGATTTAATGGATCCGGGTGATTCACCAGGATGAGTCGTGAATCGCTCAGCTCTATTACATAGTAGACAACTTGTTTCCATGTTTCCTTCACTTCTTCATGTTGTAGATCTGAAGCATCTTTTCATGTTTGTTTCAGTGGCTGAACCAAAAGTCCAGGAGGAAAAAGAAGAAAAATTATGCCCGCGCTTTCCAGACCCGGCACCCCTGGAGCATCCCATACCTGTCCTCATGGAGGCCCTGGAAAAGGTCAGGCCTTGTAGTGTGAAATCAAACTATGAAGAAAATCACAGCAGATTTGCTATGAAGACACTGCTGTTTTGTTGTCCTACAGAGGAGGACATAGATTTATTACATTTATATAATCCTGAAACATTACTACAAACAAATACAGTGTGTCTCAGTGCACTTATCAGTGAATCTATTCTTATGCACAATGAATCTATTCTTATGTAGCTCGATGGTCTTTTGAGGAACAACATCGATGCAACAAGACTGCCGGCGATCTCAGCCATTGCCATTTATAACGACTCTGTGCTCTGGAATGGAAACTTTGGCAGCAGAAATGCCACGGACCCAATGTCTCCCCCACCAAATGAGTACACAGTCTACAGGTGAGGAAACTATATAGTGTGTGCTATCAGTTTTCTCTGACCTTTTACTCATAGACCAAGTATATTCTCTATAAAGTGTAGTTTAATGAACAGCTGATTCAGTAAAAAGTAATAAGTAACACGTTAAAATGCACAAACTTCAATACATGGCAGAGTGTATCCAGAGTGTGAATTACCCTGCCATATTTGGGGGGTACTGCCTGGGGTTCTGGGTCTTCTGCCTTGGGGGGGAGTACAGTACCTCATAGTACCCCATAGTACCCCCTGTAATTCGAACCATGCGTGTATCTGTAGTCCACCTAAAAGTCTACCTTAGAATGATACCACAGAAGACTGAATGACGTGTGAATGTCAAGAACATTTGTTTTTAGGTTTTAGACTTTTAGGTCGGTCCTTCTAATCTACACTTTCACATATTTACCCTAGAATTGCCAGCCTGTCGAAAATCTTCCCCACTCTGATGCTGTATAAACTGTGGGAGGATGGCATGGTGGGCTCTCTGGATGACCCGTTGGGGAAGTATGTGCAGAATTTCACCATAAAGAATCCTCTAGGGAAAGAGAGGGAGCCTCTACCAGACGGGGGGGCTTCCACGGGCAGTGGTGACGCACAGTTCCGTGTTCCCTCTGTCACTCTAAGAAGGATGGCCGGTCAACTGTCAGGTGAGTGTTAAATACTCTGAGTTCTAAAGTCTGGTCATGAGGCCACAATGTTGTTAACTCACATAATTCCCAACAGTTTCCTCTAGGATTAATAAAGTTTTCTGATTCTGATTCTAATTCTGCTCTCATATGTATTTCTAATATATGTATGACAATTATGTTTGGACACATTCAAGTAAATTCAGTGCATCATTTGTTTTTGCATAGGACCTTTAAGACATTATCTATTTATGCCCTGGACTAATTAGATTAGACACGAGAGACAGCTGACCTCATTAAATTGATTATAGAAGTCTGTTGTAGTTGCTATAAATATAAAAATGTGAAAGGTGAGGTCCGTAATTAGATAAAGCGCTTCTAAATGTGGAGTCTCAGAGGTTGCTGTAATCTTCTCTGTCACCTGAAAACATGTGGTTCAGAATTAGACAGTCAATGTCCTTAAGAAACCATTCTGTGAGCTTATTCCAGGCAAGTGCTTACATGTCGTGCCAGTAAGCGCCACTGACCATATTGGTGTGATAAATGAATTCAGTCCAGGTGAGAATTTTCGTTCCAGCTCAGATGGCATGTTTTAAATGTATTCATGCTTTGGCACTGAAGTGGTGAAATAAACTCTCCAAGTGTCAGACCTGCTGAGACCCTCGCTGTCTTTAAACAGCGGCTAAAGACCTACATCCTCACTGAGCACCTCACTGAGGATATCAACCACCCGTGTCAACTTAACGCAAACTTCTAAAAAAAAAAAAAAAAAAAAATGATGCATTAGATCTAGGCTTTTCTACAAAGCACTCACATATGTGAAGAATGTCTGCCAAATGCTGTAAATATAAATGCAAATGTAACGTAATTAGGACAACCAGAGTTGTGTATATATGTACCAGAATGAAATTATTACTAATACTGCAAGTTGTCGAAAATAATGTACCACTGACTGTAGGGTTACCCAGACGGCTCAGAGGGACCAATCTACTGTGGAACGGCGAGACTGAGGCTGCGGTTGATTTATTACGGGATGATGTTCTCGTGGCAGACCCGGGAACTAAGTAAGTAATTGACTTTGTGACAAAGCTGTTCTGAATACCAGGTCAGGGAACTCCATGCACTGCACATTTTCCCATTTTTCCTGCTTGATAATTATCTGATGAGATCCATCCAGGACCTTTGGGTCTTTATTCAAGAGTAATATGTTTAACGTCTTCTCTCCTTAGCTCTGGTCACAATAAACATGGAAGATGAAATTGTAATTTAACTGTTGAAAGGAATACAACAGATTAGCAAGGTGTCAAATGGCATCTACCTTGGCTGGAACCCTCTGATGCTCCGGAAGATTAGATGGATCAGAGGTGGTAAGTGTGGATCTCTGACTGTGGTATCGCTTCCTCCTCTCTGTCCTCAGATGCCACTACAGTAATCTGGCCTTCTCCCTGCTTGCTCACGCTATGGCTGAAACGGTGGCAAGAACCGATTACCAGAGCTGGGTGACCAAAAATATCCTCCAGCCATTAGGCATGGAGGACACCAGCTTTGACATCCCCTCAGATACCGAGCGCCAGATGGCCGTGGGGGTTTACTCAAGTGGTCAGCCTGCACCTCTCTACGACCTCGGCTGGTATCGGCCCTCAGGACAGATGTATTCCACCACCGCTGACATGGCCAAACTGGTGATGGTTCTGCTGGGGGCATACAACCGGCGAGTGTTGCAGGATGACACCCTCAAGACCATGCTAACACCTCTCTTCCGCTGTGATGCCAACTACTTCGCGAACCAAACAGGCACACCTTGGGAGGTATATGAACAGCAGGACTATGAGATTATCCGTAAAGATGGAGATGTGGATGGCTATTCAGCCACCCTCTCTCTCGTGCCCCGTCTAAAGTTGGGCTTAGTCATTTTGATGGCTGGGAGCAAGCCCACCAATGAGGACTTTGTGGCCAAGGCCTACAGTTACCTCATCCCTGCCATGAAGAGTGCCTTCAGAGACGCACCTCGCGTCCTTATCCCTCCTCCTGATCCAGATCCCTACGTGGGCTACTTCACCTACAGTAACATGACTTTCTATGAGATCAAAGCAGGGTCAGAAGGCGTGCTGTCTATGCAGCAGTTTGGGCCGGAGGTGGATGCAATGGTCCCTTTGAAGTACAGGACTTGGAAGCTAAGTTATTTAGAGGAAAGAGTCTTCAGGGTGGTCTTTGAGAAGGAGTACCCGTGTCAACTGAAAGTTAATGCAGGATCTATTTCACTAGAGTCCCAGGACAGACAGCTGTTTAACTTTTACAGGTTTAGTAAGAAGGGTCTCGCACCTGGATTTGATGCCCCAGGTTTAAATACCTACAAAGTGATGCGAATAGCAAGCAAACCGATTTTCTCGAAGTAGGGAAATCTGAGCTAATGATATTACTGACATGATAGGAATGCTTCCCACTGCAGACATAGTTTAATTATTCTGATTTTCTGTTTAAATGCTTAAACAGAATTTCTGTTTTTTTCTAATTTCTATACACATGATTAATCAGACAGTCTTCAATACATATGAAGGGAAGAATATCTTGAACTGAATGTCTTAATTGAAAAGTAACATACAAGTGCCTTGAGAATTCAGGTTTGTCACATATTCAGTTCTGTCATGTAGTTCAATCATAACTTTTCGTCAGATACATGGTTATAGTTCATGTTCAGACTGTAAATTATATTGCTGTCTCTTGGACATGTGTACTGGTGTCAGGGTGACACAAAACTTTGTCTGTTCTGTGTTTTTTAATGCAAAATGAATGTATGCAAATGAGTAAATTTAATAAACCAGTTCATTTAACTGCATCTAAGTCAATGGCTCACTTAAAATACCATGCATTCAGCCCTTTAAAAGATGTGCTTTGGTCCCCTTTTCATGTTTTATCAATGATTCTTTGATTAAGATTATCTACATTTTCATACTTCCAGGGCCGTAGCCAGGATTTTTCAAATACCGAGGTCATTTTTTTGAGGGGGGGGGGGGGGGGGGGGGGGGGGGGGGGGGGGGGGGGGGGGGGGGGGGG
>JBBPDB010000134.1:20875452-20901435 GCA_037974465.1 Brachypetersius altus
AGCGGTCTTGGGGATCGAACCCGGACTTTCTGGTCACGGGGCGGATGCCTTAACCACTAGGCCATCCAACTGCCCCCCTTATTTCAAATAAGTAGTAAAGCAGGTGTCCAACAGAGTGGATGTCACATGGACATTGTTAAGTATATTTCCAACACAAGTCATGAAGTTGATTCATCTCTTATTATGACAGTTTTGATTGCAATTCGGTGCATTTTGAGTTCATGTAAATGTAAAAATATATACACTTGTGCAGATTAGTTGTAGTTTGTGTTAGTAAAAAATGATAATTTTGTAATATTTTTAAGAAGTTTGTGCTTAGTGTATGCAGTGTGTGTGTGCAAAAGTATCTTAAAGTGGTTTTCAAAGCAAGCAGTGAAGTAATCGCTCATGGATTTTTGATAAAACTCAGTTTGATTTATTCTTCCTTTAAGTTATTACTGTTTTATGTTGAGTGCTTAAGCGCATGTAGTTCACTTTTATGGACATTTCTGTAACTTTCTGAAAAAATCAAATTAAAATTTTTTTTTCCATGCCCTAAAAAGAGTAAAAAAATCTTGACTCAGGATGTCATCATTCATGCATCAGAGGGTTAAAGTTATCATCACAGTATTTTTACCGTTTGAGTGCCATTATTCATTTATCAATTTATTCATCACTACGAAAATTCACCTAGTATACTGTAATTGTAATTCGAATGTGAATTACCAGACTGTGCCCGTGTCAGGTATGCACTGTTGCACATCTTATAAAGGAAACTTGTTTTATTTGACATATTTATAGGTTAGTCCTCAGCCCTCCGGTGCTTAGCCTGAATAAGATGGTCTCCAGTGGTGCGCACAGGTTACTGTAGAACTACACAGTAAAACTAAACTAAACCCGGACACTTTTCCCCATCGCACCTGTTGGTTTGGCCTGACTGACCTCTCAGAGACGCCGCGGGCCGTCTGCAGGAAGCGGGCATGGTCGGTTTCTCTGAGGACCTGGTCCGCCTGGGTGATGAGGGCGGAGGTCCTCTCCACGCACTGCTTACAGCTGGAGATCTGCTGTGCCAGCTTACGCAACCGGATCACCTGCAAACACACCGATATGCTTAGAACCGAGCTGGTGTGGGGGGGGGTTAAGGTAAAAACTGATGTTCAGATTTTGGTTTGTTTTTTTGGTGGAGGGGGTTGTCAGTTGTGTCCAAATAGTCGGTTAAATTATAAGAATGTTTTTATCAAGTTGGTTGGGTGGTTTCGAAAGACAGATATTTGTTCATTACGGCTGTAAATATGAGAAAAGAGTGAATCGTGCAGAAACGGTAGAAACACCCTCTGCGTTCTGAGGGCTAAGGTGCTTTAGAGGTTTTGATGGACAGTGACTTTTTCTCTGAGCTTTTAATCTCTGTCACAGTCATGTGCATAAACCTCCCCACCCCTCTGTCAGTGTATATAAGCTTTACAGTGTCAACGGTGTATAGAAGGTTTACATTGTTAACGGTGTGTGTTAGGTTTACAGTGTTAACGGTGTGTGTTAGGTTTACAGTGTTAACGGTGTGTGTTAGGTTTACAGTGTTAACGGTGTGTGTTATGTTTATAGTGTTAATGGTGTTAATATGGTTTACAGTGTTAATGTATGTGTTAGATTTACAGTGTTAATGGTGTGTGTTAGGTTTACAATGTTAACGGTGTGTATGCTAGGTTTACAGTGTTAACTGTGTGTGTTAGGTTTACAGTGTTAACAGTGTGTATAAGGTTTACAGTGTTAACGGGATGTGTTAGGTTTACAGTGTTAATGGTGTGTGTTAGGTTTACATTGATAAAGGTGTGTGTTGGGTTTACGTGTTAATGGTGTGTTAGGTTTACAGTGTTAACGGTGTGTGTTATGTTTACAGTGTTAACGGTGTGTGTTGGGTTTACAGTGTTAACGGTGTGTGTTGGGTTTACAGTGTTAACAGTGTGTGTTATGTTTAGTGTTAACAGTGTGTATTAGGTTT
This sequence comes from Brachypetersius altus, assembly GCA_037974465.1. Taxonomy (NCBI): domain Eukaryota; kingdom Metazoa; phylum Chordata; class Actinopteri; order Characiformes; family Alestidae; genus Brachypetersius; species Brachypetersius altus. The sequence goes on from JBBPDB010000134.1 coordinate 20,877,428, forward strand.
ACAGTGTTAATGGTGTGTGTTGGGTTTACAGTGTTAACGGTGTGTGTTAGGCTTACAGTGTTAACAGTGTGTGTTATGTTTACAGTGTTAATGGTGTGTATTAGGCTTACAGTGATAATGGTGTTAATATGGCTTACAGTGTTAACAGTGTGTGTTAGGTTTACAGTGTTAATGGTGTGTGTTAGGTTTACAGTGTTAGCGGTGTGTGTTGGGTTTACAGTGTTAACTGTGTGTATAAGGTTTACAGTATTAACGGTGTGTGTCGGGTTTACAGTGTTAATGATGTGTGTTAGGTTTACAGTGTTAATGATGTGTGTTAGGTTTACAGTTAATGGAGTGTGTTAGGTTTACAGTGTTAATGTGTTAGGTTTACAGTGTTAACAGTGTGTATAAGGTTTACAGTGTTAACGGTGTGTGTTAGGTTTACAATGTTAACAGTGTGTATAAGGTTTACAGTGTTAATGGTGTGTGTTATGTTTACAGTATTAATGGTGTGTGCGTGTGTTATGTTTACAGTGTTACTGTGTTAGGTTTACAGTATTAATGGCGTGTGTGTTATGTTTACAAAGTTAACCGTGTGTATAAGGTTTACAGTGTTAATGGTGTGTGTTATGTTTACAGTGTTAATGGGGTGTGTGCGTCTTATGTTTACAGTGTTAATGTGTTAGGTTTAGTGTTAATGTTGTGTGTTATGTTTACAGTGTTAATATGCGTATTAGGTTTACAGTGTTAATGGTGTGTGTGTTATGTTTAGTGTTACCGGTGTGTATATGGTTTACAGTGTAAACGGTGTGTGTTAGGTTTTACAGTGTAAATGGTGTGTGTTAGGTTTTACAGTGTAAATGGTGTGTGTTAGGTTTTACAGTGTAAATGGTGTGTGTGTTATGTTTACAGTGTTAACAGTGTGTATATGGTTTACTGTGTTAGTGGTGCGTGTTAGGTTTACAGTGTTAATGTGAGTATTAGTGTGTTAATGGTACCTTTCCCTCTTTTATTTTGGCCCCGATAATTTGCCTCCGTTGTTGGATGATGTCGATCAGAAGATCACACTCCTCCAACAGTTTGCTCTCCTGTTGGGATGCATTCATCTGAAAACAGATGGCAGCTCTGAACCCAGAGACAGACACACACTTACACACCTCACACTTACACACCTCACACCTCACACTTACACAACTCACACTTATACACTTACACACCTCACACTTACACACCTCACACCTCACACTTACACAACTCACACTTATACACTTACACACCTCGCACTTACACACTCGCCAAAACCGGCGAGGCGAACCAAATCACTGCCACGAATGAACCGACGCTGAGTCACAAATCAGACCATCACTGTTGAATGTGGCCGCAGCTTAATTAGCTTCTACACCAGCACCCAAATAGCAATAAAAATGTCTTTAATCTCTGTGTGTGTTCATATCTGTTTATATCTGCCATATAAAAACACATTATTGCCAGAACAAAAGTTCTTTAGCATTTCTCTTATTAATGTTGTGTTTAAAGGGCTGATATCATGGAAACATTTTTAAAATCAGAAGTGGACAGGGTATGGTTTACTGCTCAATTTTTAATTGCCATTTTTGAGTGATGTCACAAAAAACAAGGTATTTACACTCATCTGTCTTCAGTTTAACCCCGCCCACTCATGCTAAGTGAATGTATGGCACAGCCAATCAGAACAGAGCTCATTTACATATATCAGTCTTAATATCAGTGACTTCATCCTAAGGCTCATTAATTTAACAAATATACAGATATTAAACCGTAAACAGGAGGTAAACACTGCAAGTCATCCTAATGATGAGGAAACAAGGAGATAAAGCTAAAAAGTGAGGAACCAAAAAGTGTTCTTTCTCTCACCTCGACATGCTGGCAGGTCTGGATCATTTTCCCCATCAGACCCTCCAGCTCATGGTTCCTCTTGATCAGGCTGCTCAGGTTCGACTCCAGTCCTTGCTGGAAATAAACAAACAAAAAAAAAAAAACAGTCGTCATGGGGCGTCAGATCAAATCAAGACAAATGATAAGCAGCAGAAACCGAAACTCTGAGCTGTAGAAGCCAGAAAACCCAGTGATGAATATCATACATCCATCTCCAAGCCTGTGTGGAGCGTTGTGTCCCGCCGAGGGTCTGGGTCCGTCTCCCAGCACGGCTCCAGCCTCAGCTGTACAGACCCTGCAGGCTGCGGGGGGTGCGGGGGGAGTGAAGGGATTTGAAGAGAGGAAATCAGACCATGCAGAAATCCCTCTCACTCCAGTGGCCTCAAACACCGCCGGCCTGTTTCTCTGCTTTCAGCAGGAGGACTAAGCCCTGCCTCCGACTCCACAGAAAGCGTTTTATTATTTAAAACCCAAAATCTGATCTCGTCACCCGCTGCTTCAGCACGCAACACATACTGGAGGGCAATTCAAAGGAAAATTTCACTGCTTTTTCTACATTTCTGCATGACATTAGCAGGTTTGATGTAAAACAGTTAATTGTGGAGACTCGGGTTTCTTTACAGTTGTGGTGAATGGAACCAGACGTCTCCAACACTGTTGACCTCCAGTGAGGCTCCCAGTGTCTGAGTGTTTATATGGATGCCAAAGATGGTAAAATAATGACAAACCTGAACTAAATCAGATTATTTGGGGGGTTATTTACCCTTACAATATGATTATATAACCCCACTACCACCACCACCATGAATGGGGTTAGTTTTAGGGCCTAAAGCTTTTAGAGGCAGACGTCTGGTTCCATTCACCTCCACAGTTCTGACTGTTTCTACAGAAGAGAGCATTTAACACAGAAGGAAATGGTGGAGAATGGGCAGCATTCCCCTTTAAGACCGTCCATCAGGCTGGTAGTGGGACAGGGTGGAGGGAGCAGGAGGGGGTAATCCAGGGTGAAGTGTGTCAGTGTTCATCCTGCACTCAGTGCGCTTTAAACCCTAAACCAGCATGAAAAAAGCATAACACTGATTACACTGTCACCAGTCACAGCTGCAGTAAAACATTTAAGCCCTCATGGTTCTGTTTCACAGATATGTATGCGAGTGTGTGTGTGTATATGCGCGCGTTTGTGTGTATATGTATGTGTGTACAGTGCATCTTCATTAAACTTTCACCAAGAAAAAGACAGTAAACAGTCATGCCTTTGGCAAATCAAACCAAACTTTAAGCTAACTTGTGTGAGTGTGTAAGAGTGTGTGTGTGAGTGTGTGTGTGTGTGTATACTAGGGTTGTCAAAAAAATCAATTCTCAGATACTAATCGATAATAAAATTTAGTATTGATATCAATTAGCACTGGTATTAATACTTAAATGCCAGGTTCACAGAAATTGCTGGCAGACTACAATAATTTTCAACAGGCATTGCAGTGGGCATCCCCTCTCCCAGATACCTGGAGGACCCAACATTTACATGACAGCCCTGTAACTTGGCCGGGGAACAACCTAGTGTCGTGAAATTTTACATGGACCCTCAGCTCCCCCATACCTATCGGACACGGCAGGTAGAGAAGCTCTGCCCCCCACAAAACCGGCATGGTCCCGAAAGCACGGACGTTCCGAGCCGTGACTGCCGGTAGATCTCCGGGAGACTTTTCCAACCAGCCCTCACAGAGGTCTGTAACCCAGTGGGTCTGTAATCCAGTAGGTCTGTAACCCAGCCAGTCTGTAACCCAGCGGGACTGTAATCCAGCGGGTCTGTAACCCAGCGGGTCCGTAATCTAGCAGGTCCGTACTCTAGCAGGTCTGTAACCCAGCGGGTCTGTAACCCAGTGGGTCTGTAATCCAGCAGGTCCGTAACCCAGCAGGTCCGTAACCCAGCAGGTCTGTAATCTAGTGGGTCTGTAACCCATCAGGTCTGTAAACTGAACCCTTTATCAGAGTTGCTCCTGCTCTGAGATCTGAAATGATTTATTCATGTAGGATGCAGGTCCTGAGAGCCGGCGCGGTGCTGAAACAAGTGTAGAGTGAGAGCTTCTATTTTTAGCAGAGATTTGAGCAGAATTCAGAGTTAGTCTCTCTGTGTTTTAGTTGTAGGGCTGTTCACTGCTGCACTCACTGTTGGACACAGATGGTTTTAATGTAAATGATCCAGTCGCAGGGAGTTTAACCACTTTAGCCCACCAGGAAACACCCAAGATATTTTTATTATTTATACACGTTCACTGTCTCTGTTAAATCTCTTTCCTTTCAGACAGATTTAGAGACAGATATACAGATATAAATATGTTTCTCAGGTTTGATCTTTTCTAGCTGTGAGTATTGAACTGAACAGCTTTACCTTCATTTTTAAGAACCGCTGAAAATATTTCTCCTCATTTCCCAATAAAAATATTGTTCTTTAAAGCGTCATTTTAAAGGAAACGACAAAACATCAGAATAAGAGAAATGATGCAGCATTTACAGAACCTGAATAATTCAAAGAAAACTAATCTCTGGTTCTCTGTTAAACTAAATGGCAATAATGAGCTTTGAGGAACTTCCAGTAGTGTTTCACCATCCAACTGGTCTCAGTGTGAGAGGAGAGAGTCGATTACAGCAGTCTTTTATACTTTTCCTCATTAAATAAGATGTGATTCAGCTGATCACTAATCAGTCCCTCATAAAGCAGAATGAGGTGTTTGTGGAGGAGTTTAACAGACACTGGACTGGAATGGGAGAGGCTTATTTAAAATAAATTGCAGTGAAACTAGAGGTGTGAAAAACTCAGTGTAGTGGTTTATTTTATCAAGGTAGTATTTAATTTAAAAAGTATTCAAAAAGTATTTGATAGACTTTTACACACGTCCACAAGGGGGCACTAAATCTCAGTTTTCTCTGTGGAAAAGCAGAATGCACTGTTTTATTGTATCATTGGAAATCATCATGATGTTGTACTGTTGTTGTCATCTCTCTGTCGACTGTGTTTATGTGTGCACAGACTGAGATGCTGCTCTGTAACAGATGTAATCCGGCCTTTTATTTGAATATAATCTTTAATCTGCTTTTCATGTGTTTCAGCCGCTCGCTCCAGTTTTCCGATACTGCTGTTTGTCCAGTCATTCATTCAGTGCAGTCCCTCAGGGTGTGTCCTTATTTACCCCTGGGGGTGTCTACACCTTGAGCCTTCAGCAGGACACCCTCCCATAGTCCCATTCTAAACAGGAGCTCCTTTAGTGAGTCAGGCTCCCTGCTGGGTCTCGGAAAGGTCAGAATGACCTCAGTATGACCCTGGTCTCCCCTGAAGCACTGAGGTTTGGGAGATAAACCTCAGCAAAGGAAGACCAGAGGAAACAGTGTGGGCCGTCCAGAAAACGCTTTCTCCACCTCGGCGCTTTCCTGCCTGATCAGGGTTTGCTGTAGGGGCGGAGTCAAACAAAAACAAAGGACATCTTCAGTCTTACCTTTCTCATCCCTTACAGCTTACTGTCCGTTTACGAATTTCAGGAGACAGCAGTGTATGTTCTGAAATCCTCTGTGTGTTTGTGTGTGTGTGTGTGTGTGTGTGTGTGTGTGTGTGTGTCTTTGTGTGTCTATATTTGTGTGTGTGTGTGTGTGTGTGTGTGCGTGTGCGTGTGTGTGTGGAAACTGCTATCTTTATTAATAGTTTAGTTTTTAAAACAGATTAAACTCGTTGTAGCTTAAGAACTGCTGCTGTGTGTATCATCACAAACGTTCAAGTCTTGGCACTGAGTTTTTCACAGAGATCTTAGAAATAGTGAAGAGGAGCTTCACTGGGGATCAGTGAGTAAGATAGTGAGTAAAATGGTTATATTAATGAATATTCACACAAACTGAATTATGGGTAATTTTGGAAAATGCGTGGAGTCCCCTTGAACCAGTGTTTGGCTTTATAGGACAGGGATTAAGCCTAGACTTGAACTACAAGTAAGCCTAAATGGAAATTCTTGGGTCCAGGAACAGGACCGAGTCTAGTCTTAGACTTAGAGTCAGTGCAGAAGTCTGGAGGCTTCTAACTTTCCAGCTTTAGTTCAGGCATTTACCATGTGTGTTTCATTGAAGGCTCAGAATAACAGATTACTATGAGCTACTGGTTCATTTTAATTATCAAGACTAATAAATACAGGGAAAGCAAAATTCTGCCTAAAAAGAATCTGAAAGAGCTGAACATCCACCACAATTAAAAACATGCAGTAAGTGCAGAACCCCCAGGACCTGCTGATAATGCCTTTTAAACCCACAAACAAAGATCTTTCATGCCTGAGACAGCTGGGGACACAGTAGTAAACAGGGCTGTATGTCCACTACAGGGAAAAGCAGGGGCACAAAATTCTGGATCTTCTGCTCTCACAACAAACTGCCTGCATTTACTCCCTCACCACATCCAAAGACCTCCTGCTAGACCTTCCTTACCTCCTCTTCCCTGCAGCACCATCCTCAGCATCCTTCACCCAATACACTAAGAGTCTCTTCTCAACTTCCCAACATACTCAGAGTCTCTCCTCAGCATCCTCCTCCCAACACACTCAGAGTGTCTCCTCAACATCCTCCTCCCAACACACTCAGAGTCTCTCCTCAGCATCCTCCTCCCAACACACTCAGAGTGTCTCCTCAGCATCCTCCTCCCAACACACTCAGAGTCTCTCCTCAGCATCCTCCTCCCAAAACACTCAGAGTCTCTCCTCAGCATCCTCCTCCCAACACACTCAGAGTCTCTCCTCAGTACCCCCTCCACACACTCAGTCTCTCTTCAGCATCCTCCTCACAACACACTCTGACTTTTCCTCCAAAAGGTCCAACTCGAGCTGTCCCGCCCTCCTGATCCCTGTCCATCCTAGTCACTCCCAATGCAAATATTAAAATTTCCAACTCATTTTCAACCATGCGAATAAAGACTGCAGGATATTAAACTGAATTAATTAACATGGAGTCTTTTTGAAGAGGTCAGGTATAGGTTTACAGGATTGTGTGCATAGTATTGTGTGTTAGCGTGTGCTTTTGCTGAAAATTAACTAAATTAAAGTGATATACATTAACAAAATATGACCATGCCAGTAAGGATTACTGAATATTAAACTGAATTAAAGTGAGGCAGATATTCATTGGACACTAGTGGTAGGGTGTGGTTCATAGGTCTGTGTGTGTCCCCATGTTTTGTTACAGATTGCTTTTGCGATGCAGTAACAAAATAAGACCATGCTAAAAGTAGACTGCTGGATATTAAACTGAAGTAGATTTTCAGTAATAGAGACACTTTTTGAAGAAGCAATGTGTAGGTTTATGTTTTGTTAGGGTATACTTTGTCAATGCAGTAACAAAATATGACTGTGATAATAAAGCCTATTGAATATTAAATTGGAATTAAGTGATATTCAGTTACATGGGCACTTTTTGAAGAGGCAGGATAGGGGTTTACGTTGTGAGTATCTGTTTTGATGCACGGTATTACTTCCATTCTCAGCACGTGTGATTGTATTATACTAACAGGCCCTTATCTGTCAGTCGCTCCTCATTCGTTGAAACTTCGGCAGAGCGACCTCTGACGGAGATTCCCGAAGCGACCCGAAGCGTCAGTCCTGTCGGACTGCTGGAGGCGGCCGCAGCGCCATGTTAAACGAAGCCATCCTGCTCAGTGGACAGGTACTGATGAAATAGCAGCTGTGAAACCAGGTGTCATTTAATTTTAAAAGAGAGGGCACGACGTACAGATCGCCCTGGCAAGCAGAGGCGAACTGGATCCTCGGAAACCCCGGCCGGGGAGGGGGAAGAGCCCCCCTACCTTCAGCAATGAGGATCAACCACAATAAGCGCTAGCTGGCTAACGTTAGCTTGCCGCTCTGTCAGTAATCAAGCCGGAGCTCCTCTGTCCGCCTCCCCCGGCAGACCGCCCTCTGGTTCGGGGCCCGACCTCGGCTCGACCTGCTGGGCTGGGTATTTTTAATGCGTGTTATTATTATTAAGCTCCTGACCTTAGTCCAAACATCTAGCTGTTTATCCCTGTAAATACTTAGTTATCATTTAGCATCTCTGGGCAATGAGTTTACCGCCGAAAGCGGTGCCGAAGCCAGCCTCCGCCGCTGGACCGGGACCTGGAACCGGGCCGCCCCCCTCGACCCAGCTTCGGGCTCCCCTAGCCACAGTCCAGCTGCCGGGGCCCCCGGTAGCCCAGCAGCCTCCTCCGGTACCTCCGACGCAGTATCCTTCTCTGACACGTCTTATACTCGCATTGTAATGTTGGAGTAGTTTGTTTTTGTGTTTGTAGTTAGTGCTTTGTGGCGTTTTTGGTGGAGTTTAGAGTGGTGCCGGCTGAGGCGGTGTGTTGTTGTTGTCAGGTGTCAGGAGCCTCTGAGCCGGCTTGTCTGAGCTGACTCGTGTTTCTCCGATTCACAGTCTGTTTTACTATAAGGAAATGGTTATTTTGGCCTGCCTCAATTACTGTGAAGTATAAGCAGTCTTCCGTCCCGTTGTCCCCACTGTCACAGCCCCAAGAGAACCACAAAGCTGCCTGACACTTTCACCAGGCTAATACAGCTAGCGTCCCGGCTAGCTGCATCTGTGTGACATGTAAATAAGACAGGGGGCATTCTTTTGCCTCTCGCGGGGGTCTTGGTGATATGGCGTGACGCACATTTGTTTTTATGCCTCTGTTATCAAATTCCCAATCGTCTTTTTGACTTGACAGTAGTTTGTCTGAAAGCTTGCACGGATATGGCTCATGCCGGCTGGTTTAGCCGGCCAGCTAGGCTAGGAGAGGGGAGCTGGGTGGGATGTAGGCAGCGTTTTGAGAGCCATGTTGTCTCTCCTGTTTGACATAGAAAAGTCACCAAAAGTCACCTGTTGGTGTATTCTGTACTTGCTGTCTTTGGTATTTAAATCCAGCTGTGGTTTATGCTTCCAGTGCATTTCCTCTTTTAATTAAGGGCAGTGTTTCAGTACCGCAGTGCGTGTTGAGGGAACAGGAGCGACCATGTGTCTGGTCCCCCACTGTTTACATGCCTGATGACAGTCTTGTGTACATGATCTTCTACACTTGTTGTGTCTGTGCCATGCCACTGGAACCTCTTTGAGATTTAAAGTAAAGTGGTTCCTTGAACACAGTACAACACAGTTGGAACAGTGTGAAATTCTTTCTTGGCATTTATCCCATTCACCAAGTGAATCAGTGGGCAGCCACCAGTGTGGAGCAGTATGTGGGGATGGTACCTTGGTCAAGGGTACTTCTGTGGGGTCACTAGAAGTCCTGGGATTCGAATGTGCAACCTTCTGATTATATGGGCAACTCGCCAACCACCAGGGAACCGGCTTTCCCAAAACTGGAGGGACCATGTGAAGGAAGTGTCTGACCATCCACTGTTCACATGCCTGGTGTCTTGTGTATATGCTGCTTGTAAATTTTCTTCTACACTTGCTGTGTCCCTGCCATCCCACATCGAGCCTCTTTGGGGTTCAGTGGACACCCTCAAAGATGTATTGCCATCATAAGTACTTGACACTTTTTAAGATGTTAGAAAACTATTAACATGTGTGTTCTGAAGGTGGTACATGAGAGCTAAATATTCCACTGTAAATTGTCAAGTTGATGACCTTTTATCATTCCTGACACATTTATATTGTTTAATCATTATTGCTAGCTTTGTTCAAGGATCATATTTACCAGTGTGGTTGTCAGTTTTAAATACAGAGAGTTCAACTCATGACTCAAAGTCTTTGAACAGTTTGTAAGGGTGTTAAGTTTGATGAAGGGCTTGAGCTGCTTTCAGCCGTGGTGTGATGATTGTGTTGCTGTTCTTTAAAGGGGATAAAAAGTTTTCAAATTCTATGCGTTATTAATTAATTATGATAGAATAAAGCATGTTAGACTGGTTTGAAGTGAAAGTGCCTTTCAGAAATTGAATTATGCAGCAGTTTGCATAAAAAACTCCCTTTAATTGCAGTTATTGGCAGGCCTGGGTATAGCAGAATTTGATGGCATCTAAATATGAAATTGTTTTTGACGGTAATTGTATCTGTGTTTTGCTTTTTCATTCATCCAACACAGACTCCGGCCTTGTTAGCAGAGTGAAGGTTTTTGTTAGCAGAGTGAAGGTTTTATTTAAACTTCTTTAATTAAACTGTGCAATGATTTATGAACGGAAGTGTACCAGCCTTTAGTCATTTAAGGGCAAGAGCTTTGTGTTTGTGCCCCCCCAACCCCCCCAGCGATTAAGAGGGTGTACTTTCGATCATAAACTGGCTACTTCTAGAAACTGTTCCTCTCAGGAACACTTTCCGGAATATAGGTAGACTTCTTAAAAAGTTGATCAGCAGGTGAACAACTCAGTCTTAGACATTTTGGTATTTCCCAGATCAGGTATTTGTGGTGTTGCCTTACAGAAGCTATTTTTTTAATTGAAAGAATAACGCTTCCTCTGTGGTTCAGCAGTAAGATGCTAGACACAGAATGAAGAGAATCAGGAGATTTGAATCACCAGTTTGAATGCCCAGTGAGAGTTGATTTTGTGGCAGCTGGTTAGGGACATGCCTCTGTGAGCAAGGAACCTTCCCCACACACTGCTGTGTTGCATTGCTGGCTGCCCACTGCTTAACTTGGTCAATGGGTTAAATGCAGAGAAAAGTTCAAATTGTTCACACTGTTACACTGTGTTCACACATGACTATAAGAACCACTTTTGGAGAATTTTGAACTTTTTAAAGAAACTTTTGCCCTCTTATGTAACGCAGAAGATGGTAATTATCCTGTGTTATTTTGAATTAACTTAGGAGGAACACAAATTGAAGTTGAAAGTCGGGGATATCGGTTAGTTTGTAACACTAATGTGAGATTTATACTGAATGCTTTTCTTAGATGTTGTTATTAAAGAAGGAAGAAAATTGAACTTGGCAGCACTCAAGATTTGACTAAATGTTAGCCTGTTCTTTTTATCGTTGCGCTTATTTTGGAGCACCATACCTAGGGAAAGTTGAAATCGTTGGCTGCCAACCGTTTGTAAATCCTTTTGTAAATCCTTCATATTTTCTGAGTGCAGTCTAAATCTGACTGAAGTGTGGCAGTGCAGGAAGAGTTCCTTCACCTTCCTCACAGTGGCTTTGTTTGTAAAGCGCCGAGGCATCTGTACCACTGCTTGCCTGGAGATGGGAGCGGCATCTCCATCTGTAGGGGCTCCGCTGCTTTAAGAGCCTGCCACACATTCACCCACTACTGCCTTACTGGACAAGATCCACCATTCATTCAGCTAGGCAGCGGAAGGGTCTGTGCTTACAGTGCAATGCGTTTTGTGACATAACAGGGTTATTCAGAAGTGAATCGTTCAGTAAGACAAATGCATTGTTTTTGTGTCTAGAGGTCTTCATCTATACATGGCTGACCCGAACACTTAACGAGAACATGATGTTTCTTCCATACTGTGGCTCAGAGAGCTGTGGTGTGATTGTTTTTGTATATACACTAATGGGAACGGACATCTCTTGACAACATTGTGAAATCTCGTCCGCTCAGCACACACAGCTGCCTGTATCACTGCTGCAGCACACTCAGGCTGCCTGCCCTCTACCACTTTCTTACCAAGTGTGGGAGAGAGAAAATTTAAAGAGCATCAGTAGGTGGAAAAATTGAGTAATAGTAACCGGTTTCCATTTTTGTATGAACTGATGACTTAAGCTTGACATTTTTCCACTATGCCAGTAGCCATTCTAAATGGGGATAAAAGGCTACATTGTTTTCTTTAGGAATGCCACACTGTAGATAAACCATAGACTGTCTTTTTAAAGCATACATGTAGCTCTACCTGTTGCCTGCATGCATCTTATGTGTTTTCCCACCTTGTTGCTGAATTTGGCCTTAAATGATCGCTTCTCCAGAGTTTTCCTTAATGCGTTGCACCCCAGGATCCCCAGAGTGCAGCCACGCTTGGATGAAGGAATCTTCTCCACGCAGCCTGGCGTCACTGCCGTCTACAGTGTGAGTAACCCTTCTTTCCTCTGTCCTTACATACATTTAATGCAAACTGTTGCCTGTTCACAAATCATTAACTTCATTGACTTTATTTATTACACTTCAGACCTAATGGAATGACACAGTTGCAAAAACTGATTAGAGACGAACTGAAATAGCTTTGTGGAAAGAGACATTTGTCAGGGCCCAGGCTAAGCAATAGAGAAAGAGCAGAAGAAGCAGGTGTATTGTGTTACAGCTTTCAGGATCAAGTATTCTCTCAGTCAGAGCGGTAGAGTCAGAAGGATCACAGGATCAGCTGAGAGGGCTGCAAGTGAATGACTAGTGAGGGCAGTGGAGAGGCTGGTTCGTTTTTCTGCTGAGCTGGACTTTCCCCTCGCTCTTGTTTCCTGTGTTGTCAGAGAGAAATGCTGTCAGCCTTGTGATCATCCAGCTGTAGGGCTACATTTGTCATCTTGTGCCTTCTCTCTCTCTCTGTCTCTCTCTTCCTCTCTCTCTCTTTTTCACCCCTCCTCCCTTACACCACCTTACCCCGGAAGAACCAGGGCTGGCAGATAAGCTGTGTAATCCCTGGTCAAACTACAGAAAGTGGGTCACTCCCCACCTGTGGATGGAGCTTGGGAAAGTGGGGTTGCTGTTAAATGAAAGGCCAGAAGCTGAGCAAGTACTTTTCAAATCTTGATGTGCAGTTTAGCAGCCAGGCTGAACAATTGTTATTGCGCGCGCATGGTCTGAGACTAGGCCCCACTCTTTATTTGACGGTCACCTGTGCCAGACCGAGAGAAGAGGCTCCTTTGCAGATCACCTTAGGTGAGGAAGAAATAGGCGAGGAGCATTTGCTTGCTGCTTTGACTGGCAGTGTTCTCCTTTAATGAGTTATGGGAGTGTGCAAGGCTGTGGCTTCTCCTGGTGCAAGCAAGTTAATCTCATTATCAGTTCCCGGCCAGCGTTCTCAATTTAAAATTGCAGCAGCACAGTTTAAAATCCTAGGTGCACTGGTCGTGGTGTAGAACTGTCATATGGCGCCTACATCATGCTTTCATGTACCGTGGTGGGCAAAGCTAAAAGTAAATTGCAGGAGTTTCAGGCGGCTGAGACTCGTACAAAAATGGTTGCATATTCATTGTCTGCAAGCACATACTATAACATGCTGAGACCCAGAGCTGGCATACTTCCCAGCCAAGGGAGAAGCCGCATGGCCTTGTCGCACCCGGCCAAAATGAAAGCTTCTTTTCTGTTGTTTAACTTCTCTCTTTATCCTTATGCCGCTGGCTGTGAGAACATGCCAATGCTGCCTCTGATCACGGGTGGTAGGAGTAATTTCTATAGTGTGTGTTGTGGTTTTACTTGTACCTCCTTTCACCTTATGATTTCTTTTTGGTGGGTTTTAGGTACAGAGACCCCCTGGCCCCCCTTACACAGCACATGAAATCAACAAAGGACACCCCAGCCTAGCGGCCACGCCGCCAGGCCACGCCTCTTCCCCCGGACTTTCTCAGGTATCAGTTTCCACAGTATCCACTGCGCATCTGTATGGCCACCCTAAAGGCTGGGAGGCAGGAGGAGGGGTGAGTGCACCCATGCAACTGCCTGTATGTGTGTGTGTGTGTGTCTCTTCACTGTTGAGCATCTTAGTGTTTGCTTGTGTCAGGCCCCTTAATGAGCATCCAATGAAGCTGATGAATTGAAGAATACTAAAATTTGTAAAATCAAATTCTTGTTTACGACCACTCCAGGCTTATATTCGCTTTTGCAAAGGCAGTTGAAAGAAGTTCTATATTCATGAGTGTGTCATAATGCTGTCTTTAACTTCAAATAGTTGCTGTTCTGGTAAATATTTGGCCCCGTAACGTACAATCTATATAAATGTACAAATTCACATGCAACATGACCTTTAAAGTTTTGTATGCCTTTTTTTAGTATTAATGTAAAGAGCCCATCTGTACATTTTCATAACGTTAATGTACAGGTAAAATCTCAGCCAGGATGTGTAAAAATATATTCCATGAAATATGGTACAATTATATTCCCTAAGTAATAGTGCTGAAGATGCTTAAGGGTGCCCAGTGAAGGCATTTTGTATACGGGACTTTCTTTGTTTGTTTGTTTGTTTATGTATTTATTTTCGAACTGGTTTACCTAAATGTAATGTATAGTTTTGCCTCAGATATGTAGTGGAGCTTGTGGTCATTTGTGTTGATTTTGTGCATTCTTGTAACTGTCCTGTGCTCACTGACCGTGTGACTAGAAGCTGCTGATTATCTACATTTCCCTGAGATACTGGGTTTCTGATTCTGATGTTTTCCACTAGCTCTATTTGTTATGATCAACAAATAGAGCTGAGTAGATAATTGCCCCATCATCATTCGGGTTTCTTTGATTCCACTTTTAAATATGACTTAAATGGTTCGACCTCTGTTTTTGGACAATACCGCCTAGGACTGTAAAATAAATTCCACAGGTGCAGTTTAGTTGATATCTTCTGAATCAGAATCAACTTCCCCTGGTATTTACAGTGCTACAAAGCAAAATCGACCACAGATATTTCCACCCCACACTCTCGGATGCTTCTAGCCTTATGAGTCACAGCTGTTCTCTCAGAGAGCAGTGTTTTGAAATCAGTTCATTTAAATGGTTTTTTGCAGTCCCCATAGTCAGAATCATCCAAATTATTATTTTAATCACAAGCAGTGCGCAGTGTTCTGCTTTGACTGGGGAGTAATGAGTAAAAAGCCATTTTTGAATTAGCTTATACATCTAAATGGATTGATGTACCGCCTAATGAATCATTAAACAGTTGAAAAAAGGCCATTTTAGTGGGCCTTGAAATCACTTGTGACTGCTCTCTGGAAGTTTGGCTGAGTTTATTCATGGTGTGTGTGCACTGTGTTACGTAGTTTACTGTAGGTTATCTGTGGTTGAGTTGTCCTGTGTCTAAGCGTATGTATGCACATTATTGATGCGTGTGTATGAACTGTCTACTTGCAAACACATAGGCACACAAACACTCACTGTAACCAGCTGATTCTGGGCCTGAAATAGAAAGTCAGGCACAGTGACTCAGCTGTTCTGGAGCTTGTTCTCTGTGTCTGAGGCGAGCGCTCAGATTTCCACTCTACGTCTGCAGAGCGCTGCCGGCAAGCGCAGCCCCTGCTAGACCCCTCTATTAATAGAGATTCCAGTTAACATGCTCCAGAGGCTAAACCTTAATTACCCCCACCCACAATCAAAACACAGCAATAGTGCGGGCATCGCTGAATGCAGAGGTGTGAAGAAGGAGAGAAGAGAGGAGGTGGAGTGTTGGCTTGGTTTCTCTCTGTTGCACTGTCTGGCTCTGTAAGCACTGTCGCATGCAGCCTCTCAGTCGGCACCCACACACGGCTGTCCAGGGCTACGCCTAGCTCTGACTCTCCTCCTCCTCTTGCTTACTCTCTTCTCAAGGCAGAGATGGCAGATTTGTCAGTGTCAGCAAACTGCAGTGTTTGTAGCGTCAGGGAGCGGACACTCTCGCTCCTTCGCCCACACTCACCGAAGCCTCACACAGAAGAGGGCCAAACATAGTCCGCTGCCAGGATTTCCTCAGAGGCTGATTTTCTTTCTCTTCTCCCTCCTTCTGTTTTTCCCTGTTTTTGACCCACTCGACGGTTCCGGGCTCCTCTTTTTCCTCCTCTGTCTCGGCGCCCTGTGACCCTGCCCTTCAGTCTCCATACACGGCGTCACAGAATGCCGGCGCAGCCCCTCTGGTCTACTCTCCTCCAACGCAACCAATGAACGCCCAGCCCCAGAGCCGCCCGGTGAGTGCTCCGTCCATTCAGGCCAGCAGTACAATGTTTTCTACAATTGTTTATTTAAATTAGCTAAGCTTAGACATTTCTCTTAGACATTAGTGTTGCTAATAACATAGTTGGTCATGTTATGTCTGGTAGCGTTGTGATGTTGGTGGAAACAAGAGAGCATGCTTTGGACATCTGCTCAGACTGTGTTTTTCTACCTGCTTCACATGGCTTGTGGTTTTTACAGTATTTGTCAGTGTTTTTTCATTTTCTCTTTTTCTGCCTTACCTCCTCTGCCATGCTCCCCTCTCCCTTAGTTTGCCCCCGGGCCTCGTCCAACCCATCACCAGGTAACGTATGCCAGTGCAGAGCAGCACCATACCCTTTGCTGTGTTTGTGCCTAAATCTTGCAGTACTTTGTACTGTTGCTTTACTAAGTCTGCCCTACTAATACTTAGCATTCAAGGAGATGGACTCCTAGCACCAGCCCACTTTGTCATAGTGTTTTCTGTGAAATAAGTTATCTTGGATAATGTAAGTGTTGTCTTAACAAATGAAACCAGGAAAGGATGGCTGAGAAATGTAAAGAAAAGAGGCTGGCTACAGCTGTTTAAGCAAAACATCTCATTTACACAATTTTCCAGATACACAGCAGAAATGTGTATGGAATCCAAATTTGGCCACACGTTGACATTTTGTTTTCTTTTTTCTTGCTCACAGAAAGTACTGTGTCCTAAACCACATCAGCTAGTCTGCGTTACAGCTAGTGTTATAGCTGTGGTACCTGTGTGTCGAGAGAAGGCTTGGGGATATGCAAAACTATGCAACAACCTTAAGCCACTCCTCATTTGTTCATAGTTTGCATTGAAACACCTTGGTGGTGTGGACATAAACGATTTAATTCATGTCAAACTGTTAAATGAACAAATGTTTTACTTCCAGAGGCTGTAATGTGCTTTAACTAGGCGTTCCAACCTCTCCTCACCAAGTGTACTAATCACTGGCCTGATCATCTGGAATCATCTGCACCTGTTTCTTCACTGAAGACTACATTGAAAATATGCTAGATAGTCTGGTCCTTTGAAAGCACAATATAATAATAATAATGATGATGATAATAATAATTCATTTTATTTATAGTGCCCTTTACATAACAAGATCTCAAAGGGTTACAGGTTAGAAAAGAAAACAAGGCATTAAAAAAGAAAGTTTTTGTTAAAATGAAATGTCTTAAGATTTTTTAAAAACAGTCAGTAGGTTGTGGTTCCCTCAGGATGTCAGGGAGGGAATCTCATAGGCGTGGGGCATCAACACCGAAGGCCCTATCTCCCGGTTGGTTCTGGATATGCGGAGGAGGTTTGAGTGCGTAGAGTGGAGGGAACATGTTGTGTGTTGAGAAGTTTTTTGAGGTAGGGGGCGGCATGTCTACGGATGCATTGGTGTGTGAGGAGGGAAACCTTATATTTACATTTACATTTACGGCATTCATCAGACGCTTTTATCCAAAGCGACTTCCATTCCCTACCTACAGGGAGCAGTCTCTCCCTGGAGCAACTTGGGGTTAAGGGTCTTGCTCAGGGACCCAGTGGTGGTGCTGAAGGGAAGATTCGAACCTGTGACCTCTTGGTTCAGAGGCAAGCATCCTACCCACTGAGCCACCACCACCACCTTGATTTAGTGCCCGGCATCTTACCACCGGACGACAGAGTGGGAACTAACTCGCTTACCAAGCCATTTATGGTTCAAGATAGCTGTTTGTTCACGGGCTGATTCATTTTTAATGGAACCCCAACATACAGTGACAAGTGGGGTTTTTTTTCTAACTGACTTAAACTTTAGTGTCTTAAAGTGCGTTAATGAGTCCGCTGTGTGTTTTGTTCCGCATTTGTTTCTCTGTTTTGCCTTTCCACTCACCTTACCCATGATGTCACAGACTCTCTCTCCAACAGACGTTTTAAAGGCAATTTGACCATCTATACAGAAGAGACTTGGCCACAGATTCGTCCTGTGATCCACTGATCAAAAATCTGAATACACCGGAATTTTGCCCAAATTCCATACAGGCTCTGACAAGAAGCAGCACCAAAAATGTGTGTAATAAAAATAATAATTACAATAATAATAATGAAACACAAGAAGAACAATAGTGTGATTGGCGCAATAGTGACACTAAAAAGCTTAACACTTGTTGTTTGCTGTTGGTGGCCTCGACTAGATTGACATGTCCAGATGACAGTGTTGATAAGACCCCTAGTTCCAAGTTTGTATCTTTCTCTCTGACAGCTGTCGCAGTGTCCGAACTTACCACACGGGATCAGCAGCGGTCACAAAGCTGGATGGATGACATTTTTCCACTTATTTAGCCCTGTTTGACTGACTGTATCACTCGTTTTTGGACACGGTGGTTCTGTTGCCGTCTAAATACACCCACATTCTCAACGATTTCCTCCGAGATCTGTATCAGTCGGTCCGCTTACGTTCATTTTTACGAGAATTCCGTCCTGTTGACACGACATGTTTCAAGGCAAGAGACATGCAAGACACAGATAGGACCTGTCACCTGTGCAGGTGGTCTTTCTAAAATCACTGCTGTAGGTCGACATCCTGTTTCAATACAGAAGTCATACTTTCGCTCTTTTCAGTAATGCCAGGCCTGTTAGCTTCAATATTGCTTAGTCATGACTGATCTCTCCTCAAAGTAGGGTACATGTAGTAACTACTTCACGAAGACATACATTACTAGGCATGAGTATATCAGTGCAATACTTCTGTGCTACTGACTGAGTATCGAGTATTGAATTTCATAAGTGCCATGAGCCCATAAGCATGCATGTGCCAACATTTGTGTTGTAGGTTATTGATTGGCTGTCTAAATTACCTTCTGTATGTGTGTTATTGGTGTCAGCACAGATTTTCATGAATCCCCACTTTCAGCATATGACACTCATTTAAGTCACTTTCATATTTTAAACACTTTCCTACAGGCCTCGCAGTGGTCTAATTGAAAAAGTCTTGAATATTTTTGATAATGTAATCAGTGTAAATATAAAGAGAACATTAAAAAAGAATTGAAAGCATTTTGAAATGTGCATTGAAAATGAGGGAACACTTTGCCCGAAACCGAAACACAGAAAGAAATTATTATACCAAATTTTTGTAATATTGCCGTTATAGCCAGGACTGTGTGTACTTATAATAATACATTTTATTTAAAGAGCTTTTTTAACGATACTCGGATGCTTTGAAGTCCAGCATTGCAATTGCATGAATAAATTAATATTCCTGGTTCAAAGAATAAATCTGTTACGAAACTATGAAAATATTTATTTAGCATCAAACAATGCACAAGAAAAAGTAAAATTTGAAATAAACATTTGACTAGGTGTAATATTATACAATGAAATATCTTCTCTCATCAAACAAGTGAATTCAAGCACATTTTAATATTTTGAACAAAGTGCGTTCAGAACAAGTGCTTTAAAAACTGTTGAAAGATAAACAACATTCTCTGTAGGAAAACTGGAAAACTTTCTTGCCTTTTCAAAAATGTCTGAGTGGGTGTGCTGGAAGGGTCTTGCCTCTTCTGTGCTTCATACTCTGCGTGGCACCCGGGATGTTTGAATTTTATATGATAAATTAATCCCGACGTTGAGGAAGTCTTTATGGATGCAGCCCCACTAGAAATGTCAGCATTTCACGGCAAAAACAAACGGCTTTCCACGTGTTAGATATATCGAAATGCACCCACACGGCAGACATGTTGACTCTAATCCGAACTGGAACGTGCAGTTGTTGCTTGCATCATCACTGTTTCCGATGCATTAAAATATTCAGTGCATCCCTAATTACATTTCAAGGCTGCTTTTTTATAGCTACCGTGCAAAAGCATTGCTAAAGAACTGGAGGCAAAGTCTAGGTATCGGAATCAGTGCTGTTGTGAAAATCTTGGAACGGTGACCAGTTCTAGAAGTTAATATTCAGCGATGGGCAAGACGAATGCACACTGCGTATCAAATTTACAAGTCAGAATTTGCACAGATGTGCAGATTTTGAAAGTGGCTCTACGTTCTGCCGGCTCAAATGGACTGGACTGCCGCAGCATACTAAAGACGTAAAAGTGCTTTATAGGCACATTCCCCTCTTTCTGACTCATTTTAACCTTTAGTCTTGTTTGTCTTGCGGACCGATTTGTCCTATTTTCTTTTCCTCTTTGCTTTGTTTTTCACTTCCATTTTTCTTCTTGACCAGAGCAGCTACTGTCAGCTTGGGCTGTGATTTATATCGCCTTTAATGAGCCATGCTGAACACTCTTCCGTTATCGCTCGCTTCAAGTGACCGCACGTGCATGCAGGCTTTTTTGCCGCTCGCTTTTGTATTTTGAGTTACTATGATTTATTTCGCCTTGAAATCGAGTTCCGAAGAGCCTTCACTTGCCTTTTTTCCACCTAAATAAGGTGCTGGATATTGCTTGATTTTCTTAGAACTCAATGAGCCATGAGAAAATCGTACTTCTTGAACACGTCGGTCTATGCGGGTGTTTAACAGCGTGGTTAGTCGTGACGTAATTTACTCCCAATGACATTCCTATGTGGTTTTTTTGGGGACGTAGTGCCTGGCCAGCAGGTGGATTCGTATCTTTCAAATTTTGAAATTCCCTGTAAGTAAATGGTTGGTATTTTTGTACCAACTTTTTGACGTGTGTCTCCTGTTCTTTCTTAAGTAGTTTATTGGTAAAAATCCAATGAAACACTGTAACATCTTCCTTTAATATTTTTTCTCTGTCTCAATAAAACATTGCAAAGTATAGCTTCACCATCATTTAACCTGCTATTTTCCAAATTATACCACCATTCAGTTTGTGGGCAGGTGTTTGAATTAAGTTATTCTTGTAACATGTTGTAAAGTCACATGGGCCAATCTTTCGCCGTGTCTCATTATTGGTTCACTGCTGCAAGTCATATCGCAAGGGTTGTTTGTAACAGTGTAATTACAAGCCGGGTCATTAGTGTTCTCCTCCAAGCACACTGAAGCATGAAGTGTGAGCGGTGTTATGTGGGCCAGTAATTTAGTCGCTGTCTGTGGAGATATTTACAGTTTCTGCATTTGTAGACCAGCAAGTTCAGTTGCAATTCAGGCTGAGAGAATTCCAAAAGTAAAATTTCGTCCTGCAGCTCATACTGGTCAAACGTCAAATGCCTTTAGCAACACACTTTTGCAAAACCATGTTTCCTCTGAACATTAGACTTGCTTTTGTTCTTGAACAACTTCAAAATGTTTCAGTGCAGCTGAGTTGTTAGTATATGATCCCTGGATTGAATTAATTTGAATTGTATTAATTAATAGGAAAATATTGAGTGCATACTTTTATTTTTTTGTACTTATTCTCTTTTAATCATATATTTTAAAAGAATCAAGCATTCTGAAATCAATGTGGTTGAATGACCACATTCTGACTGACTGGCCTTGATGTACTTTCATCTTTACTACAATATTGGAAAGCTTTATATTGATCAAATATTTAGTACAGAGAAATAGAAGTATATTATAAATAAGGATCACTTCCAAAATCCCTGTGGTTGAATGACCAGCTTTTGACTGACTGACCTCGGTGTACTTCCATCTTTATATTACTACAGTTTTGTACGGCTCTTAAATAGATATAATATTTAGTGCAGAGAAATGGAAGTTTATTATAAATTAGGTTCACAGTCATGCAGGATGCGTGTGTTTACATAGAAGGTAGATGGTTCCATTTTCACTGGTACATTACCATCGTGTTTCTCAGTGCAAACAAGCTCATGTTCCTGATCTTGGTACAGGTACATTTTGACACATTTAGACAGATGGAGGACTCTTCCATTCAACTGTACCCCGCTGCTCTAAGAACCAATGGGCTGTATGTGCAATAGAGGGAGGTAAGTGAGGCAGAATGATGCAAGTTCATGTCTGCTTCACGCCTCTGAGGACTTGTCTGTCTTCAGCATTGGGCCTGACTGTCTGTTTTGTAGAGCTATTGGGCTGGAAGCTGAAAGGATTTCTGCACCCAAATGTTATGTGGCTAACCACTTATGATGGCTGGCGATGACGGTTTGGGACATTGTTAACAGTTTTCTGCTACATTTCAGTCATTATTAACAATGTTAGCATTGTTGGATAAGGTTTGTTCTCTAAGCAAGCTACGATATCCGCGTTGTGTTGTTACTTAAAGATGACGAACATAGCATCAGATAAGTTAATCTTGATATGGTGTTTGTGGCGTGTTGAAGGAGACTCGATCTCAGTGCTCCTGATCCTTATCTCTTTTTTTTAATTTTTTTTTTTTACCCAATGACCCAATGTCTTTCTTAAATTCTAAATTTCGACACTCTCTGCTCTCTTGCTTACTTTCCAGAAAGGGATAAACTGCTGTCCCCTGTGACTAGCTATGGATCCCGCGACTGTGGCGATCCCAGGTCGCAAACGGCGCCTGGAGCCTGGATGACGGTGGAGCCGGAGGAGGAAGCATTGCGCCGGAAGCTGAAATACTTCTTTATGAGCCCATGCGACAAGTTCCATGCCAAAGGCCGGAAGCCATTTAAACTGGTCCTGCAGATCCTAAAGATCATCATAGTCACAGTACAGGTATGTTTAGTCTCCGATTTCACCCGCTAGCTAGGACTCCCTTGCTCTCTAAGGCGAGTTATGCTCTCTAAAACTGTCTGACATCATCAGGGATCAAAACCAGTTCTTAGACAGTTTTAAGAGGAGCCCATATACACCTCCTTAAATTGTGTTAAATGGAGTCAGATTGCTACCTGAAGATGTGTGTATAATTAAACTACTACCACCATGATGTCATCTGTAGTGTATCTACAATGATCCTCATAAGCTTGTGAATTTCCAAGTTTAATACAAAGTCACAAGCTTATGAGGACCATAATACATGTAATTTATATTACATCATGGCGCTCATCTATGAGACTTTGGAGTACGAGGATCATGAACCAGTGCATTTTCTGACACAATGTGAATACAGACGAAGCTCGTCTGTTCTGAATATGTCAGTGACACCGACATGACTGTGGGCCTGTTTCTTAGAATTCAACGAGCTGAACATTACAAGTTCAGGAACAATCTGATCTGTTTCCTTATTACTTGTAGATATTATCTCCTGGCTGAAACTGGTGCAAGATTGTCTGTTGTAATAAACAGCCTTTTTAGATTGCTTTTGCATGATATGTTAATGAAACCAATGGTTGTTTGACACTGGTTTTACAGCAGCCAGCAGAAATCTGTTTAGGAATTTCATAGGCTGTTCCAAAAACAACTGTTGAAACCATGCTACACATTTTTATAACATTTTTAGCTGTGTTTGCTGGACGTCATCCTGTAACTCGTGTATAAAAAACATGAATGATAAAAATGCATATTCTGCTAGATATGTTTGTGTACAGCAATAACTGAATGCATACCCTCATCTCTCTTTCTCTCTAGCTGGTGTTATTTGGTCTGAGTAACCAGATGGTTGTAACATTTAAAGAGGAGAACACGGCATCCTTCAAACATCTCTTCCTCAAAGATTATGACGGCGCGAACGATGCATTGGCAGTGTACACGCAGAGGGATGTCTATGACAGCATGTTCTACGCAATAGACCAGGTTAATAACAGTTATATATTCAGCATTCACATATTTTGACAGCAGACTTGACTCCTCTGTTGTTAAAGCTCTTTTTAATGAACTAAAAAGTTACGTTTACGTTTTCAAAGGATAACTTTAAGTTTAGGCAATGGAGTTGTTTATATGGCCTCCATGGCCTGGTCTCATATGCCTTACTAGTTAAAATGAGTACATATAGCTTTGGTCAAAGTCTTTTGGTCAAAGTAGTGCCATACTGTGAATGAGTCTTGTGATGTCATGTGGAAAACATTATGTATGTGACTGTAAAACCCCTAGATAACAGTGGAACTGCTTACAGTAACGTTTGTTGGCTCTCTGTTCCACCTGCTGCGCGCAGCACTGAAAAGAGGATGTGTCTGTGTTTTGACAAAGCGAGCCGTAGTTAGGCATTGAGTCAGAAAGGGGCTTCACGCTTTGAATCTGTGAAAAGCTTTCCGTCTGAAGCATATCTGATCTCAAATCGCAACACTGCAGCTGTCAATATGATTTAAACAGTAGGTTATTTACCTGTGGTGTATGAAGAAGAGTGGATATACATGGTTTTCCCCTTACTTTGTATCCCAGGTCTCCCGTCCTAACTGAAGTAACAAAAACATTAGTCTCGCGTAGCCAGACCTTCAGACTGACGGCTAAAGGTCTGGAATTCATAGCAGCTTTCTTTGGCCAAGGCCCGCCCATAA
>JBBPDB010000134.1:20901535-20919796 GCA_037974465.1 Brachypetersius altus
GGGACCCAGTGGTGGTGCTGAAGGTAGGATTCGAACCTGTGACCTCTTGGTCCAGAGGCAAGTATCCTACCACTAGGAGACTAGGAGACGGGAGACAGGAAGACAGCGAAGTGAGTGGAGGATGGGAGTGATGTGCTCACAATATGAAGAAATGAGGGGTGGCTCAAGACTTTTGCACAGTGTATTTATGGAAACAACTTGATTGACTTTTGACTGCTATTGTTTGTTAGCACTTTATCTAAAGTAAAGAAACAAATTTTGGAAACTAATCATATGTTTGACCTTAATCTACAATAATTTATTTTTTTTTTTTTGGCCAAACTCTCTTTAAGCTTAAATCAGTATGACTGACTAGCACATGCCCAGACAAATCGTGAAAAATCTGTGATTACTTGACTAAAGGTTGATCTTACGGTTGGTATTCGTAATACTTGGCATGGAGGGCAGTATTTTGGATTTAGTGGAATTATGCTTGGGAAAGAAAGAGTAGTGATAAATAAAAAGTAGTGCCCTAAAGCAAAAACCTTTGTAGTTTCATTCTTTAGTGATGGTTATGTTTAAGACCATTATTAGAGAATAAAGGTTATAGAATAAAGTTTTCTTTAATGAGAGCAACATTATTGTTCTTTTGAATGTTCCGCTGAGAGATTTAGTTGAGAAGTATTGGAAAATGTGGTTGTTTTGTAATTTAGTATATTGATGTTGGGCTGTCTGCCTGACTTGTAGGAGTAATGTAATTTTTCTTTTTAGACTTTTCAGAGTGGATGTAGTGTGCTTAGCTGGTTATGTTTATTCTGAATGCGTGTTAGTGGAGCATGTGTTCCTCTTTTTTCTTTTTTTCTTTCATTTTTAAAACTTCAGGAGGATGATTCTACTTGTTTCCTAAACAACACACAATTAGGTTTAATTGAGAAAAAAAATCAATTTAAATGGCTAACCCTTTGCATGCCATATACTCCTCCAGATAGCCATGTGTAAGACTGTGTGCACCTGTGTATTAGTTACTCTGTCCCTCCATACCAATTAGTGCACTGTCCCAATAGCTTCTCTCTCTTTCCTGCTTCAATTTTCAAGGGAGGATTCAGACCCATTCAGGTAATTTGTAGTCTTAAAAGAAATGCATGGCATGAAGTCCCTTTTCCTCAGTGAAGCTGAGTTATTTGCTCCCCCCCCCCCCTTCCCCTGCCCATGCACTGCAGCTGTGCTCTTCTCTCCTTCCCACCCTGGAGGAAGTCAACTGCTTCGTTTTATTTTCTTTTTCTTTATTTCCTGCAGCCTCCACTGCCTCTTAATCATTTTTAGACATGTTATTATGACTTCTTATAGTTATTATGACTTCTTCATTACCATGGGGCCACTGCAAAGGCTTGTGAAGTCAGAAGGGGAATTTTTTATGTTTGAAAAGCCTAAGATACTGTTCACTTGAAGTCATTATATAACACTCAAAACACTTTTGTTCATTGCGGTTAAAGGGGCGTTCTAACCCCAAACCTACCATTTTATGTTAGCCATGCTGAATAGCAAAATACATGTTAAAACAAACTTGTAGGGTTCCAGATGGGTGTTGTTGTCTCGGTCATATAAAAAAGGAAATCTGAAGTATAGAATCTATTAAAACTATCTATATGTGCATCACATCTTTGTGGAAAGGACTAAATATCCGCATCAAACATTTGTTTTCCATTTCTCTTGGTTATACTCCCCACTATATTGATGTCATGCATGTTAATTAAAACATAGGTTGTCTTTTTGTATTTTGCATGTCCCAATCAAGACCTTTTATAATGTTGAAAATTAGAATATGTCTCTCGCATTCAGCGAATTTTAATTTTTGCTGTAGCGTCCATAACCTGATCTCGTGATTCAACACCTACTTTCAAAGGTGTAGTACGACTGCGGCGGTACACAGTTTGTAAACAGCCCGAGAGAATAGATGTCTTTGACTGACGGTTCCCCTCTCTTTCGTCTCTCAGTTTTTCCAAAGGACTCAGATGCAGACAGCCCGGCCCACCATTCCAAGCAACAGCCCTTCCATTAGACCTGCCTCTCAGGCCCCAGCAGCCACCGTCTACCCCCAAAGTCAGCCAATCATGATGTCCATGACACCCATGCCTTTCCCTTCACCCCAGACTGCCCAGTACTACATACCCCAGGTTAGATGGATAAACAAATAAGTAATGCGCACATTAAAAAAATGTTCAAACTACAATGCAGCATTAAATTCACATCAGAGTTGATGTATGCCACAAATGTAAGTACATAAAACGGTCTTTTCCTTTTAAGTGTTTCAGGAGTAATTTTTTGGTCTCTTTATAAGCCACTATAAAGTGAGTTGCTTAATTCCTTTCAGTTTTAAATCAAATTAGGCTTCAAACCTTGAGTGTATCTTTTTAGCAAAGTCAAACCTGGTGCTCTTTGACTCTCCTCAAAACTCTCTGTCTTTTCCCAACTAAAAATAATGTGTAACGGCTGTTTGCAAGGCTTGCTGTAACCTGTTTTTGTATTTTTAATTAACAGTATCGTCACAGTGCTCCGCCATATGTTGGGCCTCCCCAGCCGTACTCAGTTCAACCCACTGGACCCAGTACCTTCTACCCTGGACCCACTCCAGGAGATTTCCCTCCAGCATATGGTGAGTTTGACCTGCTCTTTTGCTCTCTACATGTAAAACACACACACACACACACACACACACACACACACACACACACACACACACAGTCATTCACACGCTTATTTCGACCTGTGACTGCAATGGATTCCTTCCATTTTTTGGCACTATTAGCAGCAGGGCCTCCATACTATCCTGGCCAGCAGGCTATGTACACCCCTTCTCCATCCATAATAGTGCCTACACCACAGCAACCTCCACCTGCCAAGAGAGAGAAGAAAACAGTGAGTGTTTTGGAACTAAGCATAATTAGGTTGTTTTCTTATGAATTATTGGAAATGGATACTTTGTATAACTGCATGCCTTCTTGCTGCCCTCCAAGATCCGCATTCGAGACCCTAACCAGGGTGGCAAGGACATTACAGAGGAGATAATGTCAGGAGTGGGTGGAAGTCGGAACCCAACCCCCCCAGCGGGAAGGCCCTCCTCCACCCCTACTCCTCCACAGGTAAGATGTTCATTCATGTGTGATCAGAGTTACAAGCTGCTATTCACTCCTGCTATGCTGAAGGGGAAAGAAATGTTTCTGCAAGTCATTGCTTTTAAGCTTAAGTTGGTTGTTAAGTTAAGCAACAAAAACAATTTACTCAACATCTTTTCTCTGAAAGTAAAATTGGCACCCTTGATCTGATACTGGCTTATAGACTTTCCAGTCATTCGTGTGAATCTGGCTGTTGTAATACATTTTGAAAACCTTTGCGGCTGCTTCTTGATGTTTGACGTGGCTTTCCTATTCTTTCATCTGCCTTCATCCTAGTTCTGCCTGTTTGTCTCATCCTGATCTCCCCTAGTGTTCCCTCTACTGAGACAGCATGAGTAAATGCCCTTTAAGAATGATCCAGCATAGCCTTCAGATTCTTTGGGAAAAGCTTCTCTCTGTAAAGGGAACGCTCACTATTGTGTTGTTACTCTTACTTTGTGTCTTCTCTCCCTAAATGTTAACAGTGTTCGTCTCTCCTCTCTTTCCCCATTTCTCCTGTCCATTTGTCTTACCCCCACCCACACTTACGTTGACTGTCTTTTGCTGTTTTGTGCCCACCCGCCCGCCATTCATCGTTTCTTGTTCTCTCTCACTCATGCTGTCTCTTTATTTCCCTCTTGTTCTCATTGCCTCTTTCACTTCCCACTTCTCTATTTATGCTGTGCTGTACGCTCCCCTCCTTTGCCATTTCCCCTCTTCTGCTCTGTGTGTGCTGCATATGTGTTCTCTTTCTCTTTCTTGTTCTCTCTCTCTCTCTTTCTCTTTTGCTAGTTTTTATGTCCACACCCTCATTATCCTCACATTTTCTACCTCAAATCCCAGCAGCTGAACAGCCAGGTAGCAGAACATGGGCATGTTATGTACAATGTGGACAGCACCCAGGTCCCCCCTGCTCCTCTTGACTTGAAACCAGGTCAGTCCTCTTCTCAGTGCCCCTTCTAGCTTTCTAATTTTATACACAACTCATTTAGGGCTAAATCAGAGTTTCTTAATCATTCTTGTAGACACCCACAGCACAGTTTTAAGTATTTCCTGACCCAACACACCTGATCTGTCTCATCAACTAATTATCGACTCTACATGAGCTGTATCAAGTGTGTTTGAAAGAGGATACATGGAAATGTGCAGAGTGGTGACTCACCTGGAGATTAATAACACTGGTTTAGAACAATGGTCACCAACCCTGTTCCTGGTTTTGCTTCTGTGCAGGTGTCCTATCCAACCCCAAACCCCTTTTCTCTCTCATTTAATGCTTGAACTCCTCTGTTCAGCAGTGTCTTTGAGTGGAAGAGGGAAAAACACTAATTTCCAAGATCTGACTTTGAAGCCCACAGATTAGAACTTTGTTGAAGGGTAAATCTCCAGGAGCAAAGTTGGTGACTACAGGACTTGAGCTAGAGTACATATCTCCTACATGAGTGTACATCTTGCGTAAAGTAACTTTGTGTTACTTTTTTTGTTGTTGATTCTTCTCTCCTAACACCTCCCCTTTAGATGACAAGCCAAAGCTTGAGTGTACAGTGCTGAAGTCTTCATCACCAGGGCTACGGCCCGGGGAGCCTCCTGCGCCAAGGCGAGAGCCCAGCAGCCCAGCCCCTGCTCCTTCCCCTGCCCCTGCTCTTACTCCTGCTCCTGTCTCTGCTCCGGCTCCTGCTCCTGTCTCTGCTCCGGCTCCTGCTCCTTCCCCGGCTCCTGCCCTTACACCTGCAGCTCCTGTTGTGGCGCCTGCTCCTGTCCCTACATCTGCACATACCCAAGACCTGCATCCCACTGAGAAATCTGAGCTTCCTCCCTCAGGCCCAGAACTGGCCCCCAGTGTAGCTCCAGCCTTATCTCCAGCCCACAGCCCCCCCAAGCCTGTTGCCTCATCAGTGGAGACCACAGAGCCCCCAGCCCCTCCAGTAGAGCCTAGCCCTGCACGGGTCATCACACCAGAGCCAGAAAAACTGGAGTCCGAACATACCCCTTTAGAGGTGATCGCTTCTTCAGGCGAGACTGTAAAGGCTGTCAATGGATTGGCTGAAATAGACGCCACTCCTTCCTGTGATGACACAGACTCTCCGCCTTCTCAGCCTAGCCAGACCCCCCAGCTTCAGCCTGCTCAGCCCAACCTGCTCCAGCCCCAGCCGCCCAGCTCAGAGCCAGGCCCCACTGCACCTGCCCAGAAGGCCCATTGTACAGAGGTGAAGGCTGGAATTCCTGTATCAGGAGAGGCAGTTACTTTAGGCATTGTGTCCCCTTCCCTGCCTCTCACCACCACTGTTTCTGCTGTTTGTGCTGCACCTTCATCTGCTCCTCCTCCAAGCCTCACTCACCCAGGCCAGGGAGCTGCAGAGACAGAGCCAGCCAGGATATCCTCAACTGGGCCAGAGCAGAAAGAGACTGGGAAGGAATCAGAAGTCTTGCAAGAGGAGAAAGTGGAGCCCACTTCACAGTCCAACCTTAGACCAAGTGTGAATCAAGGTAATAACCGAGTAGATGATATGCTTTGATCGAATGTAACAATGAAGGTCCTCTGAGTGTGGTTGACCTGTTGTGTTCTTGCAGCTGTGTCTAGTGTACCAAAGACCTGGAAGAAACCAAAAGAGGACACTTCTTTGGGGCAGGCCCAGTGTCCAGAAAAAGAGGTTTGTTTGAGACATGCTTATTGTATGTTCTGGATTCATAAAATCACAGTTTGTGTTGAACTGTGAGGGAACGGGGGAGCTTGTCTCAGGAGATCTTTTAAAGTACAAATCGTTATAGCATGTGTGTTTGTGTTAGGTGAAACTGGAGCCAGCTGTAGAGGTTGCAGTGGAGCGGTCTACCTCTCCTACTGTTTGTGTGGAGCGACAGGACACGACAGAAGCACCTTTTGAAGAGAATGGAGAGCAAGAAGTAGAGCCTCTGAAGAATGGACCTGAGCACACTTCAGAGGCTGAGAGCAGCGATGGAGTCCTCACACCTGCACTCAAAGAGTCCTCTACCAGCGCAATACAGAGTAAGGGTCACTCTTATACTCCTTACTCACCTTACTCAGATTTGAAGATTGCCATCTTCCATTTCTTGCTCACTGTTCTTCCACCTGCAGAGCCGGAACTAAAGAATGGGAAGAGGCAGTATAACAGAGACTTTCTGTTGGGCTTCCAGTTCATGCCTGCCTGTGTGCAAAAGCCAGAGGGGCTTCCTCCCATCTCGGATGTGGTACTGGACAAGGTAAACCTGCTAAAACATGGATGTTGATGAGCCTTTGAAAGTACTCTGCAGGACCTGGGCTGACAGTCTTCTGCTTGAATTCCTACTCTTACAGATTAACCAAAACAAGCTGCCGCTGCGGCAGGTGGACCCACGGGTCATCTCCAGAGGCCCCGACTTCACCCCAGCCTTCGCAGACTTTGGGAGAATAATTCCTGGAAGCAGAGGCATGCCAGTGGGTGTCTTCTTTATTTCTTTTCTCTTTCAAAAATACATTAGCAAAAAGATTCAGCTACAATGATTTCTTGTGTCTGATGTTTTTATAATAATATATTCAGTTATTTTTGTGTCTGCTGCCTTTTTATCTTCAGATTTTGAATGTAGGCTTAAGACGGCCTCCTCCCCGCAAGATTATCATGAATGTGTCTGTGAACGATGATGTACAGCTGAAGAAGGCTGAAAATGCTTGGAAGCCTGGCCTGAAGAGGGAGAGTGCCATAGAGGACCCAGAGACCCAGAAAACTCAGGTCAGCACCTCATCCTTCAGTGGCATGGTGGAAAATGGTTTCCAGACTCAGGCTTGCATGTATACTACACATTAGGACTGCACAGAAATCATATTAGATCGGGGACTTTGTTTGTGACTTGATACAGTGTAATTTGTTTTAAGAAGAGTGTCAATTTTGCAGACCTTCTGTAGAGCTTTAAGTGTACTATGAGCTGTGAGTGCAGAAGCTGGAGGGGCTTCTTCCCACCTCAGATGTGGTACTGTTTGCTGTTATCAGTGAGCTATGTGCCAATAGATGCATGGACAAAATATACTACGCTTCGCCCCTGTGTCACATGTGTAATCACGTGTTAGCCTAATTTGTGCAGTTGATATTATGTTCAGTGACGGTATGCAGCTAAAGTTAAACAAGCTTCACCTCTTGGCTTGATAAACCTATTCTTTGCTCATGTCAGTAAATGATTGAACAGATGTTTAGTTTTTTTATATATGCCAACATAACATCATCTTGGTGTTTAAAAATTTGCTGCTGTGACTGTCCTACCATTTCTTAAAACGCAACCACACAAGTAAGTTTTCGTTTATTTGTACATAACAAATGTATCTATAACTTCACTGTACAGTTTAAAATACATGTTTTGGATTAACTGTTTGCATTGATCTCTGAGCTGCTATTACAAATGTACTGTTCTTTATGAAACTGTTGTGCTGACAAATTGGTTGTAAGAATATTTATTTTAATATTGGCAAACAAAATATCTTTTAATCGAGAAGTAATCATCCATGCTGTGAAGTAATAGTAAGTGGAATAATTGGAGTGGAGGGCTTCATTAGTACTCTGTTTACATTGTGTCTTCTGCAGGAGCTTTTCCGGAAGGTGCGCAGTATCCTTAACAAACTGACCCCACAAATGTTTAGCCAACTGATGAAGCAGGTGACGGACCTCACCATCGACACTGAGGAGCGACTCAAAGGTGTCATTGACCTGGTCTTCGAGAAAGCCATCGATGAACCCAGCTTCTCTGTGGCCTATGGCAATATGTGTAGCTGCTTGGCTACGGTGAATAATACTTTATTACCTCAACATATTAACCAAACTTGGAAATTGAAGTTCTCTTTTGCTACGATGCATTTCCACCAATTGTACCTGGTCATGTCATGTGACTACACTTTCTGTATCCATCCTTTCAAACTAAAAGCACTATGCAAAGTCGTGCAAATGCGACAGACCTGTCACAATTGACGCAATGAGCGTGAGCTGTACAAATTGACATGCAATGCCTCCTCATGACAATTTGAAATGAAAGGCCTCCTGCC
The DNA here is from genome assembly GCA_037974465.1 of Brachypetersius altus. NCBI lineage: Eukaryota > Metazoa > Chordata > Actinopteri > Characiformes > Alestidae > Brachypetersius > Brachypetersius altus. The sequence goes on from JBBPDB010000134.1 coordinate 20,909,687, forward strand.
CCCCCCCCAGTTGGTGTATGTACAGACTAATTAATGCAATGGCTTGTATTCCAGTGTTTGTGTTTTTGTCTTATTTTATTGTGTGTTTATTCATTTTTATGTCACCCTGGTTTGGCTTTCATTCTTAGTTAAAAGTGCCCATGGCAGACAAGCCTTCCAGCACTGTGAATTTCCGAAAGTTGCTGCTAAACCGCTGTCAGAAGGAGTTTGAGAAGGACAAAATGGATGACGACGTCTTTGAAAAGAAACAGCGGGAGCTGGAAGCCGCTTCCTCAGTAAGAACTGTTGCACTTCACCATACATTTTCTGATTACAAAAAGGGTTTAAATTGTATACGAAGCTACAGTTAGAGGCTGCTATAAGCATTGAACCTGTCCCTCTGTAATGTAGCTACAGTTAAATTCATGTGGAATGTTACAGACTAGATTTGTTTTACTGAAGTCCATCCTGTTTGGGTTTTATTCAGGTCAGTGAGCGGGATCGCCTGCAGGAGGAGCTGGAGGAGGCAAAGGACAAGGCCCGCAGGAGATCCATCGGAAACATCAAGTTCATTGGGGAGTTGTTTAAGCTACGCATGCTGACGGAAGCCATTATGCATGACTGTGTGGTGAAGCTACTAAAGAACCATGATGAGGAGAGTCTTGAGTGCCTCTGCAGGCTCCTCACCACAATTGGCAAGGACCTAGACTTTGAGAAAGCCAAGGTGAGCAAGCCAGAGTCTAGCCAAGTTTGTGAAATTCAGCTAGTTAATTAGTTCACATTGTCTTTCATATACCCAATGTCTTTTGACATAGAGGGCCTGCACTTTATGAACCACAGAAGGACGTTATGTACTGCTTTTACTGCTGGATGTTTTTGGATGATTCACAGGTTGTTGATGATTCACATTTTTGTATGTATGTGTAAATGCCCCACGTCTGTATTTAGTGTGAATGATCCACATGCATCATGATCAAAAATAGCAAAATTGGCGACACAAGATTTAACAGGAAAGATCATTAGCTTTGAACAGTAGCTATTCAAGCTATTTATAATGAAGAGAAAAGGCCTACATAAAGATACTTAAAATTGCTACTGTTTTGAGACCATTTAATATGAGTGAGCACAAACATTATATAAAGACTGTATGGATAAAAGCACTAAATGGCCGTGAATCAGATATGCCCGTCATCTAGGACCACATGTGAAAGTGACTCTTTGCTGATCAGGAAGATCAGATTCATGTGTCACATTGATAGTAAAATTTAAATGTCTGTTTTATCTTTTGCTTTTTTGTGCAGCAGTGGGAAATTTGTGCACATTTTCCACTTGTGGTATTAATAAAGGGGTTTCTTCAAGTTCTAATTAGGATTAGTTGACATAAGTAAAGGACCAATTTATTATGCTTCACAACTAGGGTGCTATATCTCTTATTAGATCTTGGCAGTGCTTGTAGTATTTTCCATATGCATTTAGTTCTTTGTCATGCCTGTGTGAGCTTTTAATGCAGCAAAATCAGAAACCGTTTCTCGGCTGCAAAACTCTTAGATGAGCCACACCAAGAAACTAGGCAAAAATGACCGAGAAACTAGCATAGCTTTGTCAGTCTGAGGGCCTGTTCCTTGGTATCCGTCTTCTGTTGTTGGATTCAGCTGTGCTAAGTGTAACTGATGAAAATACATTTAACCACATAACCCCAAAAACATATGGCTGCTTTTCAAAATGTAGCAGTCTGCTTTAGCAACAATATTCCCAGGAGACCCATAAACATCTTGTGCTGATCATGACTCACAAGAAGTTTAGCTGGCTTTGCTTGAACTTCAGGGTGGAGCCGAAACACAAACATCAATTACTGTTGTTTGGCAGCAAAATAGCTGTGCAAGGAATTTGCTGTAACACTAGTTGTATGGACAGTTGTCATGCTATTTCTCTCCCCCTCTCTCTCTCAGCCTCGAATGGATCAGTACTTCAACCAGATGGAAAAGATAGTGAAGGAGAGGAAGACTTCGTCTCGGATTCGTTTCATGCTCCAAGATGTTATTGACCTTCGACTGGTTAGAGATTACATTTTGTTGTTGTTGTGTATTAATTTTGTCTCAAGAGCGGAGATGTAAATTTAGGAACCGGGGTAATGACCCAGTCGAGTCACTGTCAGGTCATTTATAAGGTAAAATCAGATGTACTGGCTATATGTTGATCACTCCTATATGTAGGACAATCGGATCAACAGAATCATATTTGTGAACAATTTTTCTTGAGTCAGCAATGATAAATTCAGAAAGTGAACCACTGAACTTTAATACATTTATGAGTTGGACTGCCTGACTACAATTCACTGTTTTTTTATTTTTTTTTATTTTAGCACTGGGACTGACTAAATGTGCGTGTGTTTTGCTCTGTTTCAGCATAATTGGGTCTCACGCCGAGCTGACCTGGGACCCAAGACCATTGAGCAAATTCACAAAGAGGCCAAAATCGAGGAGCAAGAGGAGCAAAGGAAGGTCCACCAGCAGCTGCTGTCCAAGGATAAGAGGAGACCAGGTCTGAGAAAACTTTGTTCTACATCCTAATCTCTGTTATTGTAATGCTCTCTCGCTTTCTCTCAATTTAGTTAACTTTCTCATGTACGAGGATGTACGCTTTGTCTACACACTTCGTCTCTTACTCTCTCTCTCTCCCCATTCATTTCACAGTACTGCAGAGAGAGGAGACCTGGAACACTGTGCCTGTGCCTAAGAACAGTAGGCCGATAGACCCCAGCAAGATCCCTAAAATCTCCAAGGTACACGCAGTTCACATGTATGTTCAGGCTGCTCTCTCTTAACAGGACTCTGGTTCACCACATTGTTGCATTGTGGCCACATACAAGTATAAAAGCTCTACTTAAGATCATATGGCTGTGCTCAAATGTTTATTTTTTAAATGTATATTTTAGATTTAGATTTAGATTCACTCAGCCAGGGTAAACTAAAACATAACCGTCCTAGCCATAGTACTACTACCACACTACCTTTATCTCTGTAGCATCCAATAGCCCCACCTGCTGGTGATATCTATTGCATCGGATCAAATGAGTGTAATGAATATGTAGCACTTGTCCTATGATAACACTGTGTGTGTGTGTGTGTGTGTGTGTGTGTGTGTGTGTGTGTGTGTAGTCAACAATAGATGATAAGATTCAACTGGGGCCCAGGGCACAGCTCAACTGGATGAAGGGCAGCAGTGGAGGAGCTGGAGCTAAGGCCAGTGAATCTGGTAGGAATGAGAAGAAAAAAAACAATCACAGTGGTTTGTGCTATGCTTGTTCTTGTCATAAACGAGACCGATTGTAATGCAGTTGTTCATTTTATAGACGTCTTGCGCCCCAGCACTAGCAGTCTGAATCGTTACTCACCCCTGCAGCCCTCGGCCCCAGCATCTGCACCTGCTTCCTCAACTGTTTCAGACTTGGACTCTAAGAGAAGCCTGTCAAGGTACAGCACAGCAACAATCTTATGGCATAGGTTCTGTCTTCTCTAAAGCCTGTGTGCAATCACTCTCTCTTTTATCCCTTAAAACTAAAGTTACTGGAGCAGTCCCAAAAATTTGAGTACCCGAATATTTGTAAACAAACAAATAAATATCCACATCACCTGACATAAGAGCCGACAAACCTTACCGCTTCTTATATAGCCATACTGAGAAAGTGTTAAGTGTAGTGATACTTGTCTGAGTTACGAGTACTACTTGTCTCTGGTAAGAACCACGCCAGCACTAGAAGCTCAGAGCATTCTTACGCCAATGAATGAAATAAGGATTCTAATTAGTTTGGTACACATTTTCCCACTAAGGGGCTATTTCCCAGGTGAGGCCATAATCCCAGTTTCTGAAACAACATACTGCTTTTAAATGTTTTTGGGAATAACAATGAATATTAAAATGGTATAAAATACAGTTCAGACCAGTCCTAAAAGTATGTTAAGGCTGTAGGAAGAAGTATGTGTTATTGGCATGTCTGAGTGTGCCTCTGTGTTTCTCAGTCGGGGAAGCTCAGGACGAGAGCGCAACGATAAGCCACTGAGTTTGGGCCCATCACGGCCAGGGTCATCCTCCGTGGCTGGAGCTGGTAAGGAGGCCCCTGAGGAGCCTCCTCCAGAGGAGGTACACAAGGAGACAAATGTCCCCGACACGCCTAAACTGCTGCCCAGCACAGCCAGCAGGAGCAAACTGGAGCGCAGCCAATCCAGGGAATCTGGTGAGTCACGAATGTGTGCACGCACATGCCAACTTCGTACTTTTAGCATAGCAGCTGCTCTCTGTTTACTGTCTTCCAGATTTAAACTGCCTAGTTTCAATATAAATCTCTGACATAACAGTGATTTTTATTTCAATCACTGTTCATGAAATCTCATTTTGATGGTTCTGTAGCAGTTTATAACTCTGTCATTACCAAAATATAAGTCGAAAATATTACACTTGCCACAATATTTCATTAATGATTTTATTGCCACTACTGAGAGAAATAGTCATTTTACCAAATAAAATAACTGAAGTTGCAGGTATTGCACAGCAATGCATTAGGCTGCCTGTGGACTCTCCAGCTTATATTTCTAATATGCTTCATACCAGCAGGAAGGAGAGATGGGAGGATGATGTTGACTAGTATCATTTCCACTTCTGCAAAACCCTCTGATCACAGATTTAAAACCAACGTTGCTCGACTTAAAGGCTGGGCTCTTCAGAATGTCAGGCTTAGCATAGAATCTGTTTAGGTCAGCTCAGAGAGCTCACAGTGGAATAACTGACCAGAGGAACTTTTGATTGCTGCATAAAATGTCTGTAAAACTTTATTTATAATCGCTTCAGGTCTACCATAATTGTCCATATGTGGACACTCTCTGTTCCACTAATCGGAAATTCTAACGGCCCAAATGATTTTACTGTTGGTTTTAATTTCATGTCCCCATCCAAGTCTTTTCTCCCTTCCTGTTTCCTTCTATACTTGTTTCCCCTTTTGGTTTGTTTTTTATTCTAGAAACTAGGTCTGCCACAGAGGTCTCTTACTCTGCATGAAATTAATGCTAATTTTTGATGTTATTGGTTGACTTATTTCACTACTGTATCAAGGGCTACTTTTATCAAATACAGTTCACAATGAACTGCTGTCAGATTTAGATGACCTATTACTTGCCGAATGCCATGATGCATAAATGGCAGTGGTCACTCAACATTATCAAGAAATGTTGGATGTCTGAAAGTTGGAATACACATTCAGTTAAACAAAACTTAAATACATAATCGATTCTAAAACTCCAAAATCGATGGAGCTGTATCACCACAGTCTGATCAATATATTTTATACCCCTAATGTGCTGTAATGTATGCAGGGTAATTGGTGCAAGTAAGGATGAACAATAAGGGCATTTTTTAAATACTGATGCAGATACTTGGCTCATAAGACTCATACGTAGTTGACATTGCATGAGTGCCAAGAGAGTCTTGTCTGTTAATCCACATATGATGTCTCTTGTGCAACAGTAAAACTTGAAGCAGCGTCAGGCCCTACCACGGACAAGCCCGCGTTATCTGAGGAGGAGATGGAGAAAAGGTCCAAGTCCATCATTGATGAGTTTTTGCACATTAATGATTACAAGGTATGCTGTGCTGTTTTACCCTACATTTGTCTCATTTTGATTGAGAAGCTGCTTGATTGAGAACTTCCAGGAAAGCATTATATAATCATACTGTGTTGGCGCACATGTGCAGGAGGCTGTGCAGTGTGTGGAGGAGCTGGAGCAGACCTCAATGCTGTATGTATTTGTGCGAGTGGGTGTGGAGTCTACGCTGGAGAGGAGCCAGATCACGCGAGACCATATGGGCCAGCTGTTCCATCAGCTGCTGCAGGCTGGAAGCCTTTCCAAACCTCAGTTCTTTAAAGGGTGAGAGTCCAGTCCTCCCCAACTCTTAGCTGGAGGGGTCACCACTGCTTCACAAAAAGATGTCAAAGTATATTTTTCCTACATTTGTTGTAGTATATACTTGACTGTTTTTCATTTGTGTATAAATCTGGGAAAATCTGACTCGACAGCTTCTACTGCTGACTGTTATGCTTTTGGCTGGCACACTCTGAGACCATTAGCCTCATCAGAACATCAGCACAGTACAGTGGGGATTTCCTGACAAACCCTTTTTCTTCTTTCTTTTTTGTAATTGCACAGGTTCTCAGAAACTCTTGAGTTAGCAGACGATATGGCCATTGACATTCCCCATATATGGCTGTACTTAGCGGAGCTGGTTAATCCTGTGCTCCGAGAAGGAGGAATCTCTATGAGAGAATTATTTAGGTATGGTCTGTTGTTTGCAAACCTTATTGCATTGTGGCTTAATCAGTATGTGAATGATTCCTTCAGGTGTTTTACAGGCATTTCCTTTATTTTGGTTTTGCAGTGAATTTAGCAAACCGTTACTCCCTGTGGGAAGAGCTGGGATATTATTTTCTGAAATATTGCACCTTCTATGCAAACAAATGGTAAGCCAGAAAGTTTCTATTTAATATAATGGTTATGATTGCTGGAGCTCTGTTTTTTAGGATTGGTTTTATTAATCCTAAATTGAAGTTACTGGAAGTAGAAGGACAAATGATGAGTCTAATGCAATCTAAGGTTATTGTAATAATGATTTGGTTTTCTCTGTGTTACAGAGCCATAGGAAAGTGGGGGCCTTATGGAGGGACTCTGGGTTGAACTGGGCTGACCTCCTCCCTGATACAGAGGATGTGCACAGTTTCATCTCTGAGAAGGTGAGTTATTCCCTCCACTACAGCGCACATGCCTGTTGCATACAGCTTGTATACCAAAGAGTGTATGTGGAGAAAAGGAAACAATCAAGAGCGGGGTTTGTGTGTACACTATTTATTTTAATCTGCACTCTCCCATTTGAACCTCTGTCAGAAACTAGAGTTCACCCTTTCTGATTGCTCAAGTCCGGCTGAGGCGGTCTCTAAGAGAACGCTCTCGGCTGAGGAACTGAACAAGCAACTTGAAAAGCTTCTCCTAGAAGACATGGCTAGCGATGAACAAATCTTCGACTGGGTAGAGGTATGAGGGCGTCATAATTTTTTGCTTTCATGAATATATTAAGATCTCCTTATTCATTTGTGATCTCTCTTTTTGACAGGCAAATCTAGATGAATCAGAAATGAGTTCACCTCCTTTCCTCAGAGCTCTAATGACTGCTGTGTGCAAAGCAGCAGTAAAATGTAAGAGTTCAGTTCGCTCTGGGTAAACATGGGAGTATATTAAAACGTGGCTAATTTAATACATTTAAATACAATTCAAATAATACATCGTACCTTTTCTCATGTGTATTTTTCTCTTTCTTTGCCTGCCTCTGCATGTGTGTGCGTGCGTGTGGTTTGTATGGAACTACGTACAGTGGAGAGCTCCTCTTGTAGAGTGGACACGGCCATTATTCAGAAGCGATTGCCTGTATTACACAAGTACCTTAACTCGGACACAGAGAGACAGTTGCAAGCACTTTATGCACTTCAAGCGTTGATAGTAAAACTGGACCAGCCTCCCAGTGAGTATAACCCATGACTTCAGTTGTGTTGCCTCTAATGGATGCTACTACTATTCCGGATTGCAAACTTAATGTGTCTTAGTAACTGCAAAAGCAACAGTTTATCACTTTTATTGTTCCCTTTAGATTTGCTCCGGATGTTCTTTGACTGTTTGTATGACGAGGATGTGATATCGGAGGACGCATTTTACACGTGGGAGACTAGCAAAGACCCTGCTGAGCTGCAAGGCAAGGGCGTGGCTCTCAAGTCAGTGACAGCCTTCTTTACGTGGCTACGGGAGGCAGAGGAGGAGTCTGAAGACAATTGACAAGAGGGAAAATGGACACATTTGCCAACATGTGCTGAAAAGACAATAGTCGCTGACACAATTACTGCATCTTCTAAAACGAAACGTAATACAAGCAAACCTTATGCACCAATGGGAAGAATGGAGTGCGGCAGCGTGAATGGTACGGTTCACTGACATACAGCGACATGACTTAAAATTGCTGGAGCACTAAAAAGAATACATGTATTATTTATAGTAATATTTCCTTTAAGGTTTTAATTTTCATTTTTTTGTTACTTTTTAAGGACAAAAAGACTTAATACAATTATGTGCTACAAAGAAAACATTTTCAAAAAGTTCAGACTCTAATTTATGAGGGTTTTTTTTGTTTTGTTTTTTTTTTAAAAAAAGAACTACAAGCAAAAGTGTATAACATTTTGCAGATGGTCGATACAAGAGGCATTGGTGAATATAGAAATAAATAAATGTTAATAATACTATTAATATAATGTTAACAGTCGTGAAAAAGCCTCCCTGACTTTCAGATTGTTCGGTTAAGGACAAAGATGTTTAACAGGGGGATTAACAGTCAGGGTTCTAGGGAGGATTGACGTCATTCGTACGTCAGATGTTCATGGTTATTTCAATAACCATACCAATTTTCCTTCTGCTTTAGCTTGCTCTATGTGGAAACATAATCCAGCAGAACTATGCATTCAGGAGACTGCTGAGATTATAGTCAAAACAAGAACTTTGAATGGAATTAAATGAGCAAATGGCAACTTGTACAAAAACACTAAAATGTTGCTAAACCTAAAGTGCTTGTAATTCTTCATACTGAGGGCAAATTTAAAGCTTGTAAATAAATAAAAAACAAAAATGATACATGAAAAATAATGTTGACTTGTCGCTATTTCTGTACATTCGGTGGTCTCAGGATTTTAACTGCATTTGTGCTGCTGGGAAGCATCTCTCAGGCTCATTTTAACTGTAATATTGCAAATGTCAATTCTCAGCATTAGTTTATTACCTGTTGCATGTTGAAGACTACCACCAGTTTAAGAAAAGGAAAGGCTTGTTTGCTAATGCGGCAGCCTTGGTGTCTGAAGGGCTCACACAGTACAGAAACTGCAGCGGGGGACCATCAACAAGGCAAACAATGTAGTATGGTTGACAGAGTTTTATTTCTCCCAAATACAAAACCATATCAGAGAATTCCTCTCAATAAATAGACATTTGATCAACTGTCAAACAATGTAAATTACAATAGTGAAACAAGCTTTACAGAAATGACTGAGAATTTAAGTTTAGATCACAGTTTTAGAGCAAGGGGAGAGCAACAATCAGAAAAAGAATTAACACTGATTATATAAAGATGCTCTCCAGGTTCTGGTGACAGTTTTGACCTCCTATCATGAATGGTGTAGACCCTAATACTACAGTGTCATGATCAGTAAAAAAATAATTACAAGTTTTCCTCCATTGTGTAGAAGGACGGTATGGGAATTCGGAGTCATCTTTGGGATAAACAGGAACATGTTAGGCACATATTGATAGAATGCAATTATTTTTCAGACACACACCATAACTGTAGTTAATAATCAGGCTGGCAGTATATAAGCAGTGAACAAAATAGGATGAACTTTGTGTTCATTGTTTGTTACTACATAATACATATTTTAAAAAACTAAACATTCACTGCGAAGATAAGCACCTGTACTAGGTGTCCTGAAATTGAAACAAATCAGTGAAATGCTAAATAAATTCCAGTTCCAAACCAAAGGGAATTGTAAACCTGTTGCAATTATGCATTCCCCCCGTATTTGTAGCCGTGACTTTGTGGATGTCTTAACTATTTGTGCTTGTATTTTATCCAAGCAATTTCGAGCTGATTGTTTGCCTATGGCAAGGCTGACCCATGGCAAGGTCATTTCCATCCTTAAGCAGGGACCCTGGATTCATAGCCATTACATGATATGAAGTAAAATCAGTGCAGGAGTTTGGATATTCCCAGTCCATCTAGGTGTTGTGCTACAGTCAATGGAGCTACGAGTCTTTGAGCATGCTGATGCGGGCAAAGATTTTCAGTGCAGGTCCCAATTTAATGTTCATGGTGCTCATGAGATGATCTTCTTTCAGTAGCAGCAAGGCCTGGCCATCAATCTCCTGAGCACGGAACTCCTCCGCTATCTCCTGGCAGCCTGTGGAACAGAGCACTTTTTGTTTAAAAAAAAAAAAAAAAAAACCAAGTGTATAATCCACACATTACTCTGAGTGCTTTAAGACTGGCATTAGATTGAGG
>JBBPDB010000134.1:20919896-20930292 GCA_037974465.1 Brachypetersius altus
TCTCTCTCTCTCTCTCTCTCTCTCTCTCTCTCTCTCTCTCTCTCTCTCTCTCTCTCTCTCTGTCTCTGTCTCTCTGTTGAGAGTTGCATAGGCGCAGTGTACTAGAGGAGAGAAACAGACAGAGTAACTGTTGTTTTTCTCTTTGCATTCAGATGGAAATCCTAATCTTGTTGTAAAAGAGCTAAAGTGTGAGAGTGGAACACAGAGAGAGAGAGAGAGAGAGAGAGAGAGAGTGATGCTTAGAGACTCTGGGCTTACAAAGTGTTTTTCAGACTATTCTGATCCCTTTCAACCTTTGAGCTCATGAACTACAATATACACTTCAGTGCTATCCCCCTTCATTTAGTCATTCATAAGAGCGGCCAGAGTTCCTAGGAACAGGCCTCGTCCGTTCTGACCGGGAGCAGTGTGCTGACTCTGCATGAAAGGTGGCGTAGAAGACGTGCTCAGACTGGCGCTATGGTCTGGAAATCACTGTGTTGTAAACTCGATTCTCTAGTGACATTTATGTATCCAGTATCTTTATGAAAGTAATTCTAAAAGAGAAGATTTCATTAATATTTATTTGTTAATTCGATAACTTGTTTCCTGAAGAGTTGTAAACTAATTATAATCTACGCCCCTACATTTGAATCTCTATATAGATACGCAGAATTGCATTCATTTACTTTCGATTCCTCAATAACTGCTGCACTTTCAGGTCCATCTCATCTTTGCGAGGGGAGCTGGTGCCATATTTGGTGCGTAAGCAGTTCTCCAAGGCCTCGAGCTCCCTGCGGGACGATGAGCAGACAGATCAGAATCAGAAGAGAAAGGACGCCAGTGCCTCCCTGGGTACGTTTCCGTCTCCTAACGACTCGTAGGGGAAGACATATAGGGTTTTTTTGTTTGTTTGTTTGTTTTCTTTTCTTTTTGGGCAGTTTAAGTTGCTTTAGCTCTTCCTGTAGCAGACTGTCTAATCTGATAATAGTAGCATGTTTTGTTTTATTTGTTTGTTCTGGACAGACTAGTCATTAGTTGTATTAGCATTAATAATGTATTTAATGTAGAAAGCTGTGATCTCAGCATAATGTAACTGTAATAAAAGTTTGGTAACAATATATCCTCCCCCCCCCCCCCCCCATGCCTCATACGCTTTATGTCAGAATCATAATCAGAAACTTAATTGATCCCAGAGGAAACTGCTGTCTAGTTAATACTCTGCCTATATAGTGGTAAAAACCTGTCTGTCTATCTGTCTTCCTCTCTACTGTGTCCTAACTGAACCTAAATAAAACGCTCTGCTTGGTTCTAAAATGTTTGAAAACGCTCCACATTCAACAGTAAACGGACCGAACATGTGTACACACTCCACAGAAATCCTCAGCTCCTTTAAAGACGAGGCTCTGCTGCAGATGGCCTGTGAGCACTCGTGCTGGAACGATCACCGAGGCGACATGAACGAGGCGTACCACGGCAGCCGGCTGCGCTGCTTCACCCACATCATGGAGGATGGCACATGTTACAGAGTCAACACTCTCGCCGCGTACATCGAGGCCAATCGTGTGGTGAGTGTCGTGAGACTGTAGCTTTGTGGTCTGGTCTGATCTGAGCAAGGAGGCTAAGGCTCTTCTGGTGTAAAGGATAAATATGAGGCTTGTGTAGAAAGGACTGGGCAGGATGTGACTTTTGTTTTCTCTCGTCTAAGGCTCCCAAACTGTTCGAAGAGCCTCCGGTCCACCCCTCTGCTGTCATTTCTGAGCGCAGTCTGGTAAGTAGTGACTGTATGTCAAAGGGTATAGAATAATATAAATCTAATAGATATTTAATGGTAGATGTAGATGTTTAATTTAATCATTTTACTTAATACGTGTTAACTGACCTTAAATGTTCCCTGCATACCTTATATGTCCAAACTGTGCATGTGCAGCTTGTAACCGCCACAGAAAACGCATTGCCAATAGAATGAGACTCTCTGAACAAGCCACACATGAGACTAGGCCAAGCGACGGGTATGTAAAGGTATATAAGGCCCCCAAGTTTGAGCAGTGCCCCTTTGTGGTGATGGAGAGCCATCTAATAACTTTGGAAAGACTTGAAGGGGCATTTGTGATCCAGACCTACTCTCTGATTTCAGGAGGAAAGTTGGATGTGCAGATGTAAACGAACTGTTGGACAGACAGCGTACATTCACATCTCTCTGTGGAGTTTCAAATCTCAACATTGATGGTTCTGGTTTCAGGTGTGTTGAGGCTGTATGTATAAACAGTATAATCTCTTTAAAGCGATGTTTTCTCTTCTTTTGAAGGTTGGAGGTGATAGTATCATCGGAGCATTTTGTCAGATAGCAGACAAAACATCCATCAAGCGTTCCACCATAGGTGCGTCCACCACTGTCAAGGAAAAGGTCAAAATAACCAACTCCATCATCATGAACGGGGTCACGATAGAAGAAGGGTAGGTGCTTTATTCATGGTCCTTGCACTGGCCCCTTCGCACAAATGAGTGATTCACAGTCATGCCTTCATTTCCAGTATTGTGGGTAACGCAGTGAGAAGTAAGGCACTGCAGTAATGTAAACACATTCTTAAGCAACAAAGTCGTCTTATAGCTGCTTTCCATATGAAGCATTTGAAATGATACATCACCTTTTTCAGTGCTGATACTCAGTCTGCATGTTGGCATGCTTGTGTCAGCTGACTGCGTGTGTCAACTTTTCACAATCTGTTGGAGCTACTAATGCCACTAATACAAAACTGATGCCATTCCTGTTCTGAAGAATAGAGTCCAGATAATATTTCAAAGCAGTTATTTCTGAACAGTTTAAAACAGACTTTGTCGGTTTTAAAAGGCAGCAAAAGTGACATTTCTGTTAATTGATGTTTACTGTGCATGACTAATAGAGCCCGACCGATAAAGGATTTTGAAGGCTGATACCGATACAAATATTTGTTGGTTTTAAAATCCGATATTCCAAAATATATATATAAATATATATTAGTGCTGGGCCGTTAACACGCATTAACGGCGCGAGATTATTATCGCGCGATAAAAAAAAAAATCGCCGTTATATATATATATTTTTTTTTTATTTCAGAAACGCGCAACAAAACATTAACAGTTTTCCCTAACCCTGCCCTCTGGTGGACAAACTATACAACGCCAACACTCATGACATGGTTGAAGGGTGTTTCATCCGTTTTCATTTTATTTTGAAATATTCATTTATCGGCCATTATAAATGCCGATAGTTTGGAAAATGCCTAATATCTGCCGATAAATCGGTCGGGCTCTAATGAGAAACTTTCCAAATATAGCAGTATTTAATTTTACTTTATTTAATCACGTTATAACTTTACATAGACCAAAAGAAATACAATATACTATCATGAAGACCTTAATTCGCCCTCTAAAAAAAAAGCCTTTCCATAAAGATGTTTTTCTCGAAATAGTCTCAAAACATAGAAGTTAGTAACATATTATACATGCCCAAAGTGACTCCTGCTGTTACCAAGGTCTGAGTGATGCTAAGGCCTACCTGGCAGGGAGCAGATGAATTCATAAACATCTTCCACGTTCCATTTGGCAGGGTCACTTGGCAGAAAGTTCTGTGTGACAAGAGACAGCTCCCTGCTGTGGCTATCGCCATGCTCTGGCCCTCTCTCCCGGCGTGGTCTATGGGCTCCAGAGCTGGCCACAGACATGGGTGAGGGAGGCTCCTCATAGCTGGACATGTCTGAACACTGGGTAGATTCTCCATGACTCAGGTGGGAGAGGCGTGGAGAGGATACTGAGCCTACTGTTGCTGTTTGAGTGCTGTGATTCTGAGCAAGACAGAAGGAACAAAGCAATATTAAAATCAGAAAAGAGAAATCTGAAAAGAAGCCAGTTTGGCAAAACTTACATATTTTTTGGACTCTGAATTACTATTGTGGTGATTGGAGGATTTCGGTTTCTTGGGGTTCTCAGGAGTGGGTCGTCTTGGAAAAAGACCCATCCTCTTTGTGCATCCCACATTATACCTTCAAACGAAAGACTCCATCAGTCAACTGCACATAACCAACAACAAGTACAAAAAATATTTACAGTATTTGATTAATCAGGATTTACAGAGGATTAGACTCATAATACCTCTTTGCACATACTGTTGAACAAAACCGTTTAGATCCTTTGAAGTTGTACGCCAAGTCTACTTTTCCACACAGTTCACAGGAGAGTGTTGGCTCCTCTTGGTTCTTCAACTCTGTGGCGAGAGTTTAAGTAGTGTTTAACGTAGAAAGAGAGAAACCAATTTTGCTTGGGCATGGACCAAGACAGTCACATCCAGGCAAAAAAGCCTGCACATACCCTGCTGTGAGAGATCTTCCATTTCAGAGTCTCCTATATGAGAGTCCTGGGCCTTTTTCTCCAGGTCTGAGTAAAACTGCTGCTGTTTCTGCTTCTTGAGGTTCTCGATCAGCAACGATGGCCGTTCCACCTAGACCAAGGCAAGAGATTATTACACAAACAGAAAACTACAAAGACCTACATAGTGTGCAACAACTGATGTATTAGGGCTTTTTTGTTTATTCCAACCTGATAAGATGCATTTTAAAAATACACTGACGCTTTAACAGGAAAGAGATGTAAACTGTAGTTTAAAGTGCCCACTAGGGGGAAGTGTGTTTCTGTTGACAAAAAGCTTTGGCTAAAAATAGGACAGGCTTGACCCTAGACCACCCCAAAATGCACAAACATGCACGGACATGCTTGTTTTACAGTCTGGAAACATTAAATTAGCAGTTTTGTAGCATGCACAAAATAATCTGGCCTTCTTATTAATGGTGTTTCAGTGCACTCCCCTTGTATATGGATAAGTGTGGGGAGTTATGAAGATGATGAAGATGATGAAGATGAAGATGTGAAACACTGGCACTCACTGGGAAAGGCTCTGCTCCCTCCTGGATCACGAACCCCTCTATGACATGTGTGAGGATTTGGGGCTTAACAATTGCTTGGGGTGTTTTGCTTTCGCCATTTTGAGGGGTACTGCCGGTCACAGTGGGTGTACTGTTCCCATTGCCCGAGGTCATGGCTAGAGGGAAGCCCACGCCTGGTTTAGCATTCACACACCCTGGAGCAGCAGCTGGGCCTGTGGAGAGGAGACAGGATCCATCAGCAAGTCCATCAATAGAGACATTTCACCACAAACCACACCGGCACTCAAAAGGCTACTCTAACGCTACACACAACATACTAGCCCAAATAAAGCACATAGATGTGAACCAACGTCTTAAAATATATTCCAGGTCAAATCTATCTCCCAAATGAAACCAAATCTAAAATAGATATATTGACTAGAACAGCTACCAACTCCACAATGCTCAACAGTAACAAATCTCAACTAGATTCCCAGAGTACCGTCTAGTTATCCCATCCACAACGAGCCAAACTCTCTCATCGACACAAGCTACCTTCTTAGTTATAATAGTTATTCAAACTGATTTTAAAAGTGACTTTAAAACGCACTTTACTGCAAAGGGGGTAAAGAATCAGTGAGTTCAGCCGTTGAAGTTGCTTCCTCGTTTAAATGTTCGCTAGCGCCTCGAGTGTAAACAAGGCTAAAGTACCCGTTAGCTCCTGAAGCAGCTCCGGTTTACAGTCAAACAAGAGAGAGAGAGTAACTTCGGAACTTTGTCCGTTTTACAATCTGAGGAAAGCAAAGGACACTTTATCCAATTTTCTCATCAGAAACACGTACCGCGGTTCTTCACAACAGTCGAGCAGAAGTACCCTTTGTTCCGCTCCGGGTCTCTGCTGCTCTCAGCTCCTCTCTCGGGCTCCCTCCTCACCCTCTCCAGAGACAAAACGTAAAACAGACGCGCCAAAACAGCACACTGGCATTCCAGAATTCCTCAAATGTCCATGGGCATATACCGTACGGCCGGGACGCGGAGCAACCGGGCGAGAACTCAAAATGAAAGTTTAAGTCAGACCGGAGGGTCCACACAGGAGAGAGACTCACTCCGTGCTCCTAATCCTCTTTGTACGAACTGGAGAAACTCAACAGGACACAGCGTCCTCGCGCTGGAATTCTGTCCAATGGGAGCGCGCCCCCGCGGCCCAACTCGTCTCGGATTGGTTGAAACGTCTCCAGCGTCTCCATGATAAATACACAGAAGCCCACGCACAACTCGAGAGAGAAATGTGATTGGGGGGTGTGTGGTTGTATGGGGTTTTGGGTGTGTGTGGTTGAGGGGTGTTTGTTGTGGGGCTTCAGTTCATGCAATTTACTTATTACCCCTTCAGAAGCTAATATTCTGTGACCACCATGTTCGTTAGAATGTTGTGGATTTGAATCCAAGGACTGCTAGTGGCACCACAGAGGGACCCTTAAGCAAGGAACTCGCCCTACACACTGCTCCCCACTGCCTACTTTTTCAGTTGGTGAATAGGTTAAGTGCAGAGAACAACTCTTTGCTTTGATGTGTCTGCTGGGTATCTTCAGAATCGTCACAAGAAAAAAAGAAGAAAAAAGTTACATATTCTGTGATGAAGAGCACAACAAAGTCCAGCAGAATAATCTAATCTAATAAACCATAGGTCAGAAAGCTTGACTTAGACGACCACCACTATAAGGGTTAGATGTGCCCAGTCCCAGCCACCACCACCCCCACCCTAAAAAGAATCCAATTTATTGCTGTTTATTTTAAAAAGGAATGTTTCACCAAAAAAACTTCTAAGTTTTCTACTTACTCCAAACACTGGGCTGGAGTTATGGGGTTAAATATTTTTCAGCCAAAAAGTTTGTAGGTTCACTTATAAACCACACATGCCTTGTCATTTTAAGGTGAACCATCCCTTTCACTACCAAATACAACGACCAATCAACAAATCTAGAGTCAGTTAACTGAAAACACTGCTGCTCTTTAACTGTTCACAATATTGGCTGAAAGGGGTTATCAGATAATCTATTATCCCCTCTGTGAATGGAGCAGAAACAAATGTTTTGATAAAGGGGGTCTTGGGTTCCACAAGGACAAAGAGAAAGCAAGAGTGACACAGTATATATATGGAAACTCTATCCAGCAGCAGATATGGAAGGCTACTCAATCCCACAGTTAGCAGGTGGGATTCGAAATGGTACAGCTCGAGCTCTCGACACAATCAGATAAAGTCCACCTAAAAGTGATGCCCCTCTACCTCTAGTAACCCTGAATTTTTGCTTATTTGACTTTTTGTGTCACACTTTAGCATCTTGTGGTCAAATACAGGCACACCCAACACTCCCCAGGTCAGATATATACATGTGTGTTACCTGATGTGTGGCCTGATCTGGCAAAATGAGTCACAGTGACCCAAAATTCAAAATTGAGGTTTCGGTATCATTGAAAAGATGAAACAATAAGCTTTAAAATGGTATCTTGTTCAAAGCTGTAGCTTAAACATTTGTCAAGTTACAGTTGTTTGAAATATGGTAGCACAGCACCATTTTCAAACTGAAAAACCGAGACAATCGCTTTTAAAGTTTTTGTCAGTTTTTGTTGATATCTTGAACAATCCATAGCATTCAAAGAGATGCACCCAGTATTCAACAACATACTACAGGCATTTAGATGCTTCAAAAAATAGATTAAATCAGACTGGAGCTTCAATTATTTCAAAATATGTATTAAATACTTATTAATTAAGTCATTTTTTTGTAAGATTTGAGAGCCACAACTTAACTTAAATAGCCATTTAAGTACATTTTCACAATGAAACTTTGGGAGATTCATTTTGAAGACCTTTTCTTTCAAAATCAATATTTTTGATGCTTTTCAACATAATTGGCCCGTATCTAAATAAATAGAATGCAGAATTCCGACTCATTACGGCAGATTGAGTCATATATATATATATATTCAGTACAGTAAGAAAAGAATACACTTGCTTTGATGATACATTTCAAATTAAACTTGGCCCAAAATAAATAGACATATTTTATAAGAACTGTGTTTTTCTTATGCACTCGACTTAACTTTTCCAAGACTTAAATCCTTATGTTCTGAATGGTTCCACAAATGCCTTGCTATCAACAGAAAAATTAAAGTCTAACATATTGTTCTTTTGATTAATAAAACTGATGGATAAAAAACATGACTGTATGAATCCGTTGTACAGAGTAAGCTGCTCTGTCTTGTATGTTTCAAGCCAGCTTGACATGATTTATGGTTTCAATGCTCTAATAGAGCTCCTAACAAAACCTCTCCAGCCTGGGCCCTAAAAATGCATTTAGGACCCATTGCTTTCATAAAAGAGTAATTGATCATCAGTCATAATTGAACGTCTGAGTGGATAGGCCTCTGCCACACCTGCCAGACAGCTAAAGTGTGTCCACCTTTATTCCTCTAGCCCACTGGGAACAACAAAGCTGCGCCTCTAATTATGGCAAAAGCTGTCACATTCTAGCAAGTGCCTGGGCTGGACAATAGACACTGGGGCGTGACAGATCTACTCTTCCGCTTGAGGGGAGAGATAAAGTGGGGATAGCTTTTGTGTTTCGGCTGGCAAGCCTACAGATGGCAGTGACACAGTGGCCACTGTGCTCCTAGCCATTTAGATTGATCTTGGCACTTGGACAGAAACGTAGGTCTGGGGTTTAGGCTGGAATTGTTCTTCGATCAAAAGCCATTCAGAAAAAGGAGCCATGTTTATCATAGAAATCCTATAATGTCAGGATATGCAGAAGCAGACTAATTCAGAGCCAAACCTCTGCAGAGATCTTAAGAAGAAGACGAATCACAGGTGGCTTACTATTGTGTGTTCACACAGAACAGACACTTTTAGTCCTTTAAAACATCATTTTATCATCAGTAATTCTTTCCTAAGCAACACATGAATCACGTTCAATGCATTTAACTGGTCAAACCAAGGGGTAACTGATGAAAGAGCAGTACCTTTTGAGTTCCCAGTCTGATCGTGGTCACAGCAACATTGTTCTGCCCTGGCTTGCTCTTGTGTGGGCAGGGGCAGTCGCTGTTCATTTTGGACGGTGGAGTGTTCTGTGGCCGCAGGCAGATGCTCAGCACCATCCTGTGTAGTTGTGGCTATCTGGATATTAACATCAAAAAAAGACAATCAGAGAAGACCAGAACAATGGGCAAAGAAAAACATGCCGTGATCGTTTCACCGATGTCGTAATTCATTGGTCAATTCTTCACACAAGGTGTGATCCTTAGTTAAAATCCTTAGTCGAAAACATATTAATGTTATATTGGTATAAACACATGTTCTGTGTACACACCTCAAATACAAGTGAAAAAAACATGGCATTACACGTTACTGACGTGTTTACTAGTGAACATGGTTTTTAGACTCTAGAGTAATGTGACTTTATTGTAAGGGATAAAGGGGCTGACATAACAAGGACATCATATTATCCTCTCTTACTTGGGCTGGTGGCGGCTGAAACTGCAGATTGATGGATGCTATATGCACCTGTTTGGCATTAGTGGAGCTCAGGTGGGCTAAGGTGGGCTGCCCATTGTGGGCCAACACCTGAGGGGTCACGGTGGAGTGGAAGACGGTAGCCTGCTGGCAGGAAGTGGGCGGTTTGGGCAGCACTGGGATTGCACACTGCTGGCCTGCTAGGGTGGGCTGGATGGCCACCGTCTGCACGGTTTGTGCTTGAGGCTGAAGGCTGGGCTGGATGGTGGCTGGCTGTAGGAACTGAGCTTGGCTTCTCTGAGACAACTGGGACTGCTGCTGGATCACAAACTGCTGCTTGTGTTGCTGGAGAAGATGGTGGGTCTGGATCTGTGTGTATGCTAGAACAAACAGGAGTATTGTTGGTGAGTCATTTTCAGTTTAAATTAAAAAAATTATCATATTTCACACATAAGAATTGAATGCTGTTTGAGAGTGTCAAGTGTAAACCGAAATTGCTTTAGGTGGCAATATGTACACATGCACTGAAAACAATCATAATTAGAATTAATAGTAGTATTAGTAACAGATTAATTGGATTAAGAACAAGTATAATTAAAACAGCACTGTTTTGCAGTTGTAAACATATTTGATTGGAAACTAAATTACCACAGTTTATTAAATACATAATACATAGCCCACAGCACTGAATACTTGAGAAAATAAATATGGATGGTAAAAGTATAGCTCTAAAAAGTGCAGCTAGGGTATTCCACTATTTTGATTTTGAGTTGTTTGATATGAAAT
Source organism: Brachypetersius altus (assembly GCA_037974465.1). NCBI lineage: Eukaryota > Metazoa > Chordata > Actinopteri > Characiformes > Alestidae > Brachypetersius > Brachypetersius altus. Next base: position 20,930,070 of record JBBPDB010000134.1, read on the forward strand.
GGTTCATTTTAGAGAAACTTGCCAATTCTGATTTCTTTATAATGATTATAATATGATATAGATGTTGTTATTATATTATAATGCCCTACACAGACCTCTCTGCCATGAATGGGTGAATAACAAGTCAAAATGTTCTTAAAACTTTCATTGGATGGATGGATGGATGGATGGATGGATGGATGGATGGATGGATGGATGGATGGATGGATGGATGGATGGATGG
>JBBPDB010000134.1:20946765-20970982 GCA_037974465.1 Brachypetersius altus
AGAGAGAGAGACAGCACGCCGCAGAAATGAGAGAGAGAGAGAGAGAGAGAGAGAGAGAGAGAGACACAGCACGCCGCAGAAATGAGAGAGAGAGAGAGAGAGAGAGAGAGAGAAAAAGCACGCCACAGAAGTGAGAGAGAGAGAGAGAGAGAGATAGATCACACTAGGGAGAGAGGAGAGAGAGAGAGAGAGAGAGAGAGAGAGAGAGAGAGAGAGAGAGAGAGAGAGAGAGAGAGAGAGATGGAAGGTGGGTTTGGTGGAAGGTGGAATACAATTTTAATGGTAAATATTATTTCTTCCCACCAAGAGATATGGGCACACTTTAATAAAAGATTAGTGAAAACAACAATTCTGTCTTTTCATTTCATGCTTCATGCCACCATGAACTTTAAAAAACTTTAATAAATAAGTAAGCAGGTTTTGATATCAGACTGACTTCTTCACTCTCCTGAAATGTATGAGGATCATGAGATCGGATGATTTGTACTAACTAGGGGATGCAGGATGATTGGGCCCAGCAGGCCTCGATCCGTACACCTTAATCCACAGTGGTCAACTCGAAATAACTGCTCAAATGTATTTCCGAATCACATTTACAAGCAAAACACAAATAAATTTGCACTTGATATATATGTGACACATTCAAAATTCTGTTTCTAACATGAACTAATGAAGATTATAGTTTAATCAACGATAACTATCATTACAAAAGGATGAAAGCTCATAAAAAAGTCAAAAGTCAAGAGAACATCCTTAAAGTGTATGGATTGAAAGTATATAACTACTGTTTATTTATACATTATGGGGCACTGGTGTTGCCATAGTTGGCCCTGCTCTCTGTCCATGGCAACCATCAGCCCCACTGGGCATGAGCCACTGCAACCGCTGTAACATCATGTAACATTACATAAATATGACTATAAACAAAGTGTTAGGATTATGAAGTTATGGCTTCCGCTACTGCAGTTACTGCCACTCCATTACTCCCACCTCCTCCCGCCACCAAGACAATCAGTGGAGTCAACTACATAGAGTTGCTAAGCTGTAAAAAAGGCCTTGGTTAACTAGATCAAGTCTGTTTGACTAGAATCCCTCCAGTCTCCAGGATATTCTTGCTTCAAAGCAAGAGTTAGGAATTCAAAAATGGCAACATTACCTGTAATGTTATTTTATTCTAAGTCATTAAGACCCTTTAGACCACCTCATTCATCATAAAAAAGTCATTTTCAAATGGTGTGAAAAGGTAGTGACAGCAGCTAATGCTTTGTAAGGCTATGTAAGTCTAAAACGTCTAAGAGTAGTTTATTAAATGGAATATAATGCTTACAGGAAAACGCAAACCTGAAAAAATGTTCTTCCCTTTCCCCCCAGAATGAAATCAATCAATATGTCCAGTGAGGTTACTTGTCAGGCTTAGGAAATGCTCTCATTATAGGAAAGTTTAGTGCTGAAACAATAAACTTTAGCCACTCGGCCCTCCTCTGCAGAGCAGGACGCCAAGCTGTGGCATGAGGGGTCACTGCCATCCATCACAGCAGATAATCAGTCACAGCAGAGACAGCGTGACTGCACTACCCCAAGCCCCCCTGGAGCCTACAGAGCTCCCAGCAGCCCCACAGCTGGCGGCCATGACCATTGAGGAACTCCTGGCTTTTATTTTCGCATCAAGAAGTTCAAAGCTTGTTTACAGGTAACAGTAATGTGCAATATAAACTTGTGATAACTGGCTATAACCTCACTGCTGGAATGTATGTTGACCACCTACAGCAAAGAATAATAGCTGTTAGTTGTTAAATCATGTTTAAAATAGCACAAAAAAGCACAAAAAAGTTAGAACATTATGAGAAACACAAAGTACAAAGTTATGAAGGTTCGATGTGATGGTACAAAGAAAAATACAGGGCACCACGAAAGCCAAACCAAATATACAAATCTTCACACGAAGTTCTATTGATGCTACTTTTCAGGTTAGCAAACCTACTAGCCAAAAAAGAAAACCCAAAGAACCCCCTCAAGCCAGTCTAAGCAACGTAGCAGTATTAAAAGAATTCACATAAGAACTACACACATTATATACATGTGCCCTTAAGTGCAAAAATCCATTCCCAGTAATGAAAGAATAAAAACCTGTTGTTCCAGTCCAGACTGAACCAACCTTTACAAGACAGTCCTCCGACTTTGATTTAGTGCATCCCAGCCAGCTCAGAGCAGACGGAAGAGAAAAGTCAGCTTGAGAGAATCCACTGCTTGCTCCCTCATCCGTATCTCATACAGTCCTGAGGGTCCCACGCATATCTAGCTAGACGAAGAACTCTTGCCCTTTTAGCCGCCCACTATTGTTGAACAGCCCTGCCTCCTCCTGCCAAGTGAACATTTCTAAACCCACAGTGAGTGCTTGTCTAGACAGACTAGAAGACTATTATTCATTTTACATTTCTTAATTATGACAGTTCAGAAGTGCACGATCTGAACGGTGTAAAAAAGAAATAACAAAAACATTTATTTTCTCTGCTGCACTGATTTATTAAAAGCGCCATCGGTATCCTATAATTATCTGATCAGATTTTGATCTCCTCACCAAAGCGTGGGTGTCCATCAAATTAGTTTTTCTATTGCTTGGCTTGTTGGAACAACATTGAGAGAATTGAGTGTGTTTGCTTCATGAGAGTGAGTGAAGGTGTATTTGTCATTGTCTGCCTGTAGAGGGCAGGAGAGGAGCATGCCTTTCAGTCCTGAAACAACAGCTGGACTGCATGGACCCCAAGCGGATCTTGCCTTCAGTAACTTCAGGCAAGACGGGGAGAATGAAACATGTTAATTCCATCACCCAGCTGAAGTAAGATACACCAACGATGATCTCATTGTATTGTGAAACATCTATCAGATGTTGGGAAATATTAAGGAAAACATTTCTTCTCAGAATACTGTTATTACAGAATACTCTACCTGCACCGTCTGTCTGTCTGGAATTCCTCCATACACTGAAATCTGGGAGAGAGTTGCCTGCCTGTTTGGTGCTGGGACACAGGTGCTGTTGTTGGTGGTGCTGGGGTTGCTGTGGTTGCTGGGACCACCAGTGCTGGGGCTGGAGCTCACTGAGCCCTGCTCCCTGTCCATGGCAACCCTCAGCCCCACTGGGCGTGATCCTCAGCTACTGCTGCTCCGTTCCTCTCACCTTCACCTGCCAACAAGATAGAGCAGTCAGTCTGTCTGCAGTTCTAGATATATACTGGAGAGATTAAACACACATTCTCTTAAAGACCTTGGATCATTTCTATTAGATTATGGTTACAACTAAACTCTGCAGTCTCCAGAATAATATAGGGGATATCATCATCATTTTTGTGCCAGTTCATCTGTCCATAGGATGTGTGTATAATGCACTTCTTGAGGTCTCTGGTGGCCTGGTGGTTGAGAATCCTGCTATAGAACAACCAAACCTGGAAACAAATCCTACATCAGTGTTCCTACTCGGTGTAGCTTTTTCAGGCTTAGTGCTTTTTTCTGCTGTAAAATCACCAAACTGAGCTAAAGCCCTTCAGGCCCAGAACTGAATATCCCTGACCTATAGATGCTTTTCTTTTCAGGTTGTTGCCCTGAGGAGTTGCGTTAAAACACAGTGATGGTGTTACTGCTGTGTCTGTGTCACATCTTAACCCCGGGACTTACGGTCTGCCTGCAGCTGTCACTAAAAGGAAACTTGTGCAACATGAACCGCAAGCCTCCATCACCTCACTAACAGAGAGAAAGGAGCAATAAAGTGCAAGCAAGCGTTTATACTCAAGTTCATACTAGTTCTCACTGTTTGAAGTGAATTTCCTGAAAACAGACACTACAATGAAAGTCAGCAATTGCTTAAAATCTGAACATGGGTCTTAGCCGTCCAAAGTCAGGCTGAGTTATTTTAAGGTTGTTCTAATCCCCACACCACAGCTGCAAGTGCTAGGTCAGGTGTTTTATTCCCAATAGGCTATTCATCTAGTCCAAGCAGGCTAAGCGTTGCAGGTACACTCTTCATTTGCTGGCGGTTTTGAAGTCAACAGTGGTGATGAAGCACCAAATTCTGTCATGATCACAGTGGGTGATGCATTTACTGCCCACATGTCCACTGTAGATTTAGAGGCTCTGAAGTGCAGACTAAGGGGTGTGAACAATACCACACCCCCACATGATATCAGCCCCAGCAATGTGCTTTGATGTGCCAGAACATCTTTCAGGCTGCAGGATATGAGTCAACAGGATCGATGGCTCAGTCTTGTCTGAAAGCCAGAACCGTACACTGTTGTTCTGTTGTTCATTGTTCTGGAATGCTTTAAGGAATTGGTTTCTTCGTATAGGAGCATAAATTGAAGACACTGGCAATGATCTTTCAGATTCATGGTTGATCCATGACTGATTTTTTTGATAAACTGGCTAGGAGTTTCTTTTTTTAACCTAAAACTCACTCTATGAGTTCAGTTTATATGGTTTGATGTCAGAGAAAGGAGATCATTGAAAGCAAACAAATAGATTTTTCGTTGCTCCTGTGTTATTTCATTCAATAGAATTAATCTTCTCACACAAAATAATTGGTTTCATAATCACACAAAATAATGGGTTTCATCATGTTCAGCTTTAATTTCTCCACCTAGACAGCCCCGGGTAACTTTATGACCTGACTGTTCAGGGCATCAGGCTGCGCAACTTGGGTATGGCTATGGTCGAACTAATTTGTTGACTAATGCAGTAACTCCAACCAATATAACTGGAATTTTACCTGCTTGTCTGGCAAAGTTCACTGTAAGTTGGTTGAACCTCCATTATAACCTACCAAACCTGCCTGCTGAATAATGTACTGTAGTTATTGTATGAGACCCACTTCCAGCCTTCCAATGTGTTTCTGGCTGAATCAATAAAAAGTAGTAATTATAAACTACCTTTTTGAAAAAGTATTATTATTTTAAAATAGTTAAAAAATCATTTATTAAAACGGGTAGAAAGTTAAAAGTCTCTTGCCTAATCATGGGCCAAACAGACATTTTAAATTTGTAAACGGAAAAGCCAGTTGCTGTATGAAAAAATTGTAGCCTCTTGTACTATAACAGTTTGGTCATTTTGTGGCAGCAGCATTCAAAACCAGCACACTTGCACTTATGGCCTGTGTTATTCATCTCATTAAACTGCAACACAGATCAGCCAAACTGAAAAATAAATGAGTCAGTTGCCATTTGTATTAAACTTTGCTGCAGAGGACAGCAACAGAGTGGAATACAAGCAGAATTAGACACTACGTCTCAGTGGACACGCTCTGTTAACTGAAAACCCTTTACCTCCTGTAGAGTAAAATTATGGGTTGGCAATAATGATAAAGTACATCAGGATCCACTTTTCTGAATACATCATGGATATTGTAATAGTTTCTGTACAACTGGATGCATCACTGAAAGCAGATTTACACCAATAAGGGACAGCCAGTGTACACAGATTAGCCACAGCATTAAAATGGCTGATAAGTGAAGTGAATTACAGTCACTTGAAGTGAACAGAAAAATTGCATAGGAGAAGAACAGAAGAGCTACTGTTGCACAAATTGCTCAAAATGTTTATGCTGGCTATGATAGTAAAGTCAGAATACAGTGCATTTCAGGTTGTTGAATGTGGCTGTGTATTCGCAAACCAGTCAGAGTGCCCATGCTGACACCTGTCCACCACCAAAATCATGTACAATGGGCATGTGAACATGAGAAACGGACACCTGACAATGTAAGATAAAGGCCACGCTTTCTTTTATATCATGCGGACGACTGGAAGTATGTGTGTCACCTACATGGGGAAAAAACGTCTCACTTACTAAAACACTGTTGTGGACCAAATACAAACAGTGTTGCCTAACGGCAGTGGCCTCTTTCAGCAGGACAATTCTGTTCAGCAACAGTTTGTGGAGCATTACCTAGAATTTAAGGTCTCCAAATTCCTCAGATCTCAGTCTGTGACATGCTGGACAAACTGGTCTGGAGGCAATATCTCACAATTTACAGGACCTATAGGATCTACTGTTAACATCTTGGTGGCAGATACCACAGCACACACTCAGTGATCTTGTGGAGTCAGGGTTGTCTTGCTGTAAATGCCTGAAAAACGAAATATGATGACACAAAATGACAGATTTTTCAAGAATTTTTTTATCACAGTGCCTACCCTTAGTAAAAATAACACAAAACATGTTTCACGTTACCAGGCGGAATCAATCCGCATGCGCATTCTCCTTGCATGGGTAGTAGGGGAGCTGTCACAGCAGTGAAGCGGCCTTCCTTAGATTCACTCACTCACAACAGGGGACCACATTTGTCTGGTAAAATCCATTCGCTCAGTCCTCTCTGTCCCTGAACTCCTATTACAACTGACTAGGACCCAGCACGATCATTGAACAAACACACTTCAAAGGCCAGCCTGGGTGCTGGAAGGGGAATAGGGGGTGGGGTAGAGTGCTAGGGGTACTGTTAAAAAAGGGGGTTGGTGGATGAGTTTAGTAGACCAAGTAAACCCCCATTTTTCTTTGCTTAGAGGTAGAACAGCAACATCAAATAAAGGAGCATCCCAACAGGCATGCAGCCAAACAGAAGTGGATGTGTATGACAGCTTACATGCTAGAACACGTCAATTTCATGCATGTGCCCAAACAAATCCCACGACTTCACACATGCCAAAGCCCTTTAAACCTCTTTCTGGATATCCAGATCCTGACTTTCATTTAAAAAGCATTTGCTTTTACATTTGTCTCCTCTTCATGCAGCTTTCACTCCCCCAGTATGTTCCTGCCTCTAATTGTTTGGCTCACTGTGCATTATTCTACTAAATTTGTATTAGATAGTAGTCTTCCACAGGTCTCCATGACAGCTGAAGATCTGATGTTTTATTGTCATGTAAATCCTCCAGACCAGCCATCGTTCATCATTCACCTGGTCCAAACACTTATTCACAGAACTGCCAAGCCAGACCAGTTTAACAACTTTGGTGACAGTACATAGAGTCAGTCCAGCAAAATCATTGCAGTATCTGCTCTGTGAGTTAGTGTTAGTTTTGGAATTACAGGGCTGGAGAGGGGTGTTAAGGCTGAGATCGTTATTAGCCAAGACCACATCAAACAGCCCAGTCTGCTCTCCCTCAGGCTGAACTGACATCAGATAGATGAGACATCCAATCTTTGCCTGTCTGGACAGGCTAGTGTTGCGTTCAGCCTATCAACCACTCACCATGAAAATCACACACACATAGCCATTATCACTACTGAATGACCATCCACCTTGTTTCTAAGTACAACATACAGTAGTTTGGTAAAAGAAAGCAGCTGATTCATATTTGTGTGATTCTCATAGTTATTAATTAACCATCTGCAGTACATCCGTAGAATGTTGCTGTCATAAATAAACCCCAACTCAAAAATAAAAATTTCATCCCATCTGCTCTTCCCAACTTTAAATACTAGTATTGAGAAACTGAAGCATCTAGGGCCAATGACAGCTCAGCCACAAAGCTCTAGACTACCCAGACTCACTACATCTGGTTAATTACAATAACTGAAGACTGTAGTGGGTATCCTTTATTGCCTAATGAAGTGGGTTAACATTTTGTGCACACAGGCCGGAGTAGAGAATCATGTTTCGGTATCTGCCATTTTGAGTAATTTATCTGGAATGCATAGTGTCAACAGAAAAGTTTTGGTGGAGGAGGAATAATGGTCTGAATCTGTTTCTCAGGATTTGAGCTCAGCTCAGCTTAGTTCCAGAGAAGAGCAACGTTAATGTAACATCATACAAAGGACTGTTACATTCTTTTGTGCAGTTCCAACAGTCTGGTGCAATCCCTTTCCTGTTCCAGCATGACTCTGCCGTTGTGCACAAAAAGGTCCATAAAAACATGGTTTGATGTGAAGGAACTCCAGTGGCATGTACAGAGGCCTGACCCCATCCCAACTGAACACATTTTGTATTACAACAGCAAATGCCTAGGTCAGGTGTCCACATAACTTTTGTCTATGAGACATAGTGTTTATTTTATAATTACAGTGAATGGTTCTAACTCAAGCAACAATTTTAGCTTCACACTCTTGCTCTTGTTTGTGCAGCTTGGACATTCTTGTTATAGTTGAGGCTCCCAAGGGGAATCCTAGGTTTCCACATTGCTTCTTCATTGCTGGTTTGCTGATCACTGTCCAGCATTTTCTGCAATACGTATTGTTTGTGTGTCCATGCATGCATATATTGTGTGGTTTTATGAATTCTATGATATGAGTATACAGTATATGCACGTATCTACTGTAAGTGTTGTCTTAGTGCAGTAACTGGAGAGCTGATGTGACATGACAGGCAAAGATGAGTGCGTGTGAATGTGTGTAGGTGTATGTGTGTGCTTCCATCAAGGTGCTGGTGGCACACTGCACTCACCATATTAGGTTAATCACATGTTGGCTTGACACTGCAAGCCAAGTCTGAACAAAGAGAAATGGGAGTGAGAGCCAGAGCATGAGAGAGGGAGAAGCAGATAGTGGAGAAAGAGAGTTTGATGTAAATTGGGAGAGAGAGAGATAAAAGCAGAGAGCAAAAAAGATAAAGAGACAGACAGATAAAGAAAAAGAGATGCAACAGACAGAGGAGGATAAACATGTACCTATAAACTTGGTATAATAGTACATTATGTAATCGTTTTCCAATGGTCGAGCAAAATGCCAATGCCAATAATAACCTCGATTCTAATGGTTAAAGATTAGAAACCATTATTATTTTAATAACACAAACAACAGACTCACAGACACAAACATGTGAAATCAATCATGATGGCCCTAAATCATTCCCCAGGCTCGGCTTTTCCGTTACTAATTATGGCTCTGAAAGTAAAACATTTGTCCTGTCTCGCTCTTTTGGCCTCAATCATTCTCCACCTTAGTGCATTCCCTGCTTTGTAGCACCCAGGCAGAGGGAGATTTGTGGCCCTAATTTCCTTAAGATCCACCATAAAACTGCCTGCTTTGTCTACAGGGGAACTGCCGGCTCAGACTGAAGGGGCGAAATATGGCCCCTGCTGTCACAGTATCACTGACTAAAGAGGCCAGCAGAGATATTCAATGACTGTAGTGTGGACACACCTTTGTTAAAAGCCTAGAATATGTCATGAGAGCATATGAAAAATGTTTGTGCATGACCAGAAACATTGCACCGTATCTTCTGAACTTCAAGAAAACGCCATTATAAATGCACTGAACTCAACAAGCAGCAGGAAATTGGATAAGAAGGCGACTCTTGTGAGACTCAAATATCCAATTCATCTCACGATTACAAGGTGACCTTATAGCAATAAAACAGACATGATAACAGATGGTATCAAGCACAATGAGCAGGAAGTAAATACGTAGCCATCTGGGTGTGCATGAATTTGAAAAAGAACAGAGATCAAAAGGTAGAGCTATTTTACTACGGCTAGTTTAGTTGAGCGTGTAAATTATGCGCGGCTCTAATTTCACAATAACTTGGAAAAGTGTGCCTTTGCAGGAATTGTTTATCATGGTCTCATTAACATATAAATTAGTTTCTTGCCAAGGCAGATCATTTTAAGCAGAGGCTTTTAAAAACATAAATTGAGATGCGGAACAGCATTAGTAGAATGGTCTAGGATGTCTGGCTGCTGTTTGATGCTGTTAAATGGCCAGTTTCATAAAAATGGCTTCTTAAATGGATGCAGAGCTGAAGCATGCACCTAACCAGCAGTTTCTATCACCTCTAAACAACAGCAATGACTTGTAGTGTCATATCAGAGCTTTTCTTATGGTTTGTTCATTTATTTTTCATGCTCGGAGCTCTGAGGTGAAGTAGAGCATCCAACTCCTCCACACACATAAACACACACACACAAACACAAACACACGCACGTATACACAACCCTGGTGCAGAGCTTCTGAGATTCAGAGATGAACTTTTTAAGTAGAGTCTGTTTGACCTTGAAAAACTTCAGTGCCTCAATTCTTTTCTTCCTCTTTGTTGTCTCAGTGTGAAGAAAAGCAGAGCAAAGCTTCAGTGTGTTAAAAACTGCATTTGCTTTTTTCATCTGTAGAATAGCTTTAGTGAGGTCTTGTGATGTCATCAATATCAATCTAACATAATGAGAATAAAAACTTCTGAAGGTATCTTCTCTACTTAGCCTACCACAGTCATTCCAGGCTAACCACTGCTGTCTGTAAGCACAGCAAAGCCAGGACTTTGGTTTTGGGTTGTGACCTAAAAGTGGAGCTCTGTAACTCTGTCCTAATCCCTTAATTTGGACAGAATTGTTCATCCATTTGCTACGCAGTTCCGCTCGCTAGCATCGCTTACTTGATTTCATGGCAGAGATATTGATCATTATTGATAACTTGCTAAGTGATCCCAGAAGTAGAAGTCCCAGATTTGTTTCACTCTCAAGAAATGGGAAGTTATATCCCACTGGATTATATGTAGGCCCAAATGCATACTAAGCATAGGAACCTAGTTTTTTAACAGCCAGTTTGGCAGATTGCTACCAGACTCATATTCCAGTAATATTAACCACAATGCTGTGCCCTATCACTGGGAAATCAGGAGTTTGATCCTCAGTCATGCTTCAGTCATTCATGACACAACTGGCTTCATTTTCTCTGGAAGGGTTTTCCGGCCTTTACTATTTCTCAAGAACTGGCAGTTAGCATTCCCATCCAAGCACTGTCCAATGATGTTACAGAAGCAGTTTGAAACAATACATCACTGTTAGAGTGATGCTAATAAAAGTGGCACACTGGTGGAATTTATCAATATGGTAGGCTGACAAATGCCACTCATAATGTAAGCACATATAGTCATTAAAATGTTCCAGTGAATACTTGTTTATACAGTAAAACCACGCTTACAGCAGGGAATACGTTCCAAGAGGACCTGCGTATAGTGAATAACCGCAATGCTGTGATGTGGTAGAACAATCTGCAGTTTTTGCATTAGTGTGGGGGTTTCAGCGTACAAGTATTGGTTCGGTTCTCAGAAAAAATGAATATATGAATATAAATAGTTTGTGAGCATTTCTTTTGAAACACATGTTAAGAGGTCAGCCCGTAATAACAAGTTGCTCTAGGCTGGGTTGATGGGTGGAAGGTTCAGTACATACCTACACTTTTGCCCAGTTTAACTTGCTCTACGGTAAGAACAAGAGACTCTCGATTCTGCTCATCATCAACTTAAAAATATTTTGTCTCTAGAAAAACACAGCAGAGTGCAAAAGGCTGCTCTCCAATGGACATGTTCCTACGGCATTATTCCAAATAACGCTCTTCAGCACCTTTTGTGTAGAAAGAAGTGCAGAAAGAAGCTTTCACACAGCTGTGAACAACTGGCCTGCCACCTAACGCGGCTGTGTGTATAGAGCTGTATTCTGCTGGTCCGTCCGTAGATGAAGGATCAAGGCAGCGAGGGCCACCCTGCCACACGTTGTTCTCTCTCTGAAATGCTCAGTGGGGCCGTAAAGCTGCAGCTCAGCAGGAGAGGAATCAGAGCACACGCGGCCCAGGGGGGAAACACCGCTCACAAAGAGGCCTCAAAGCTGGCCAGGGCATGAGTTATGACTGAGAAAGTGCTTAGAGGGCACAGGTGGAAAGAGCAGATCAACACAGACCTATTCACGCCATATTTTTAAACGCTCGGGCAACACAGGAAGAAGACGGAAGAGTACGAGGGAGGCTTCTCCTTAAATAATAGCAACAGCAAATTTATTGTCATACTTGTTATTGCAACTGAAAGGCTCACACACACAGAGAACAGCTCATTCTACAAACAACATGGGCAGTTCCTTCAACTTATACAAGAACTGAAGCTGTTGTTCTAGAGGTATTTTCATCTTGCTCAGCATGTTTTGCACCCTTAAGCATCATGTGACTTTTTAAAAGAAAGTAGAAGAGTAAAAATTGCAATTCTGCTGCCTTCAGATTGTAAAATTATTCCATTTTTAGAATCTATTTTCAAACACAAAAAGCCCTGTGGTGCATGGTATGTTTCACAACTGACTGATTTGGTTCCATTTTTGTACAAAAATAATCAAGTCAAATCAAGTTAAACTGTGTCAAATTTGAGGTTTCAATTTGTATTATGTACAAAGTCAGTAGAAAATAGTGCAGGCCTACAATAAGAGAATCCGGAGTTTCATTTGAATGAGTGTTAACTCCTGGACAAATGGTGGAGTCCTCTGCAGTTTGCCAGAAAGAGACACAGCCGAACACCTGAGCAAACTGGCCCCTCCTGACAAACAGCCACCTGTCTCGTGCTGCTCAAGCATGAAGCTGACAAGCATTGCTGAACAAGCAGAGGAGGGAGGAGTTGACAGATTTTGCATGTAATGACAGCCATCAATCAAAGCAAACAGCAGCGAAACACATTGCTAGGAGACCCTTGACAGCCAAGAGTAATATGGAGCTTGAACATCTCAAAAGCAACACAAATGTAAAAGAATGCTCCTAAATGGTTCTCTGCTGGGACACACCTCTAGGAAAACAATGAAGTGGTCTAAAACTTTTCATTAAACTTTGATTTGACAATTTTGACTGAATGGGGGTACCTCTCACCTCATTTCTTTAAATGACTATCCTTGATTCTTTATTGAAGTAAGAGCGGCTCTTCTATGGCATCACTCCAAATAACTCTTCTTTGGCTAATAATGTTGGAAACATTTTTAGTTCTCTTCCAAGTTTCATCTATAGTCTGAGCTACTAAAGTACCAAAAGTACTAAACTACTAAAAAGGTTTCATTCGATCTATCAAACGGTAACAAGGGAAATAATCAAATACCTAATGTTGGTGGTAAGGTTGATGAGTAGATCCAGTGTAGTAAAATACATCATGTTCCTGCATGTCTTGATTGGCAAATATTTGTTTTTTCAGCCATCTGTTTCCAACATGGTTCTTTGCATTTTTTCTGAAGTGAGAATGAGTTTTAACGCATGACAGAGTTTAACACCTGATTTCACATCAAAAGAAGTGAACAACTCCTCCATGGGTAACTTGTTTGCTTGATGGATGATGCCCTGATGATGGCAATAGACTGTTTCCTTTCATTTTTGTTTAAACACCCATGGCAATCTGAGTAGATTTCCAGCATGGCTCTTCTCTAAAATAAGCATCTAAAAGAATATTATGCCTAAACTACTCAAGCACTTGAACTACTCCAAATGTGAGCGAGTGCTGTTTCAGACTAGATTTGTTAAAGACTGGGTTGAAGTTGTTCTTTCCCCTTACAGTGATATCCAATCCATCATTTTCTGTTGACATCTATCTGATGTTGATACCTGGTATCAGATTAGCGCCGTTACCCAAACAAGCTGCAGCGCTCCCTCTTTTTCTCTAAAATAAAATCTTAAGAAGAAATTCAAGGTAAAAGTTACAAATCTCAATTAAAATTGAAATGACAATGTAAAAAAAATGTGATCCAAATTTCAATGTAAATGTCAAAAATCTAAATGTCAGTTGAGTGAGTTCCTGAAACTTGCTTCTGAAAGAGCCTTTCACTGGATATTTCTGTAAAGTTGCGCTGCCATTATCATTACATTTTAGTAATGAAATGTATTAAAGGCTGCTATTAAAGTACAGTCTAAAGTAGCTTTAGGTATTGGGTTTCCTGGATGTTAAGTAGCTACTCAGCAGGTGCTGAATAATGACAGACACAACTGGAGTTCAATAAAACAAACATCCCTAAAGGTGTATCAGCACGAGTTACAAATCAGAGTTGTTTCCATAAGCATAGAGCAGCCATGCATCTGACATCGCTAGAAAATATGTCTACTTTAGTCTTTCTCACTCTTGCCGTCACAGAGATGGTTTTATTGTGGTTGCCAAGACTTCTGTCACTATGTACTGTACGTGCATACAGTTTGCAATAAGTGAACAGTTTGTTGCAGTAATTTTGAGTTTTCAACCACAATAAAACCCATGATATTGGGTTTTGTTGGTCACCCTTACAACAATAAAACCCATGATTTCATTCAATGCATTTTTGATTTTCCTATGATAAAGTGACCATTCTGTTATATGTGAATACACCACAGTACACAGTGTGAACAGCACAAACTTCTTCCTCTGCATTTAACCCATTCATCAAGTGAAGCAGCTGTCAGCCAGTTATGGTACCTCAGAAAAGTCACTAGCAGTCTTGGGATTTAAACCCACAACTTTCTCATCGCAGGGCGAACCCCATAACCACTAGTCCACCAGCTGCCGCAAGTATTGCTTCTGTTTCTTGTGCAAGCTCAAACTGTGAAAGTCGGCTTAAATCACTATCATCTCAAATAACTGTGATCCGGCAATTCTGTAGTAATTATAACAGCTCTACTTTAAAGAACTATTTTTGTAAATGTGAGTGAGAGAGTAAGTGAGCAAGAAGAACTGTAAGCTTTTACAGAACCCTGAAGCTGCAGACACAGGGTAGAACGCAGGTCAGTCATCACAGATCTAATCATTAATGCCTAAACGTCAGCTTCTACGAAAAGAGATGGAAGATTTATGTCAACCAGCTGTGTGCCTGTCAGATTTTAGGACAGCGAGAGAAAGAGTAAGCGAGGGAGCTTAAGGCTGTCTTCACTCACTTCATAATATCTTACGCAGGTACTTATGCCTCTCGGCACCTTCTTCTCAAACCTCCTACCGCTGTCCCTGATGGGTTACTGTACAGCATGTCCATCTCTCTAATGTGACAACAGCTGATATAACTCATTAAGCCACGGACTGACTGGGAGAGTAATTATTGGGTGCAACAAGTGCTTGACTGCTTGAATGACTCCAACACACAGAACAGCTCTGAGAACATTCCTTCGGGGTCAAATGTGAGGCTAAAAACGAGGAGGCTTGAATAGGGTTCAGCAAATATGCTTTGTGCAGACAAATGACAGATTTTGGACAGTTCTAATGACAGAAAGACTAATTTGGTAAACCTCGCAGGCTGCGCTATAGAAACTAGTGCTGGGTCAGAGAGGGCATCATCACCTGTGACATGAAAACATCAGGACAAGTGCAGGGCTTGATTGAGTTTATTTAGCCGGTCGTCTGTCCACGCCCCATGTGTTCTCGGAGATCACTGTAAATGCCGCCACCCAGGGGTCCTCCACTCATCTGTTTCTGCTTCTCAGGGCTATCAGCACCTCATCATGAATCCCACCACTGCATTCGACCTAAATGTGCATTCTTATGGCCACCCTTACCTCATATTCATTTATATTTGGCTAAGAAGTTACATTTCTATTAGATTTTTACTCACTGAAATAAGAAAAAAAGTAGTCTGAGAATGGTTTCTAAACTTTTGATACCACATTTGTGTTCAGAAGATATTAATCATTTTTTGATGCTGAAATCATAAAAAACGGTGTCAAAGCTATTGAGTAAATATAAAAAAGTATCATGTAAATGTCCAGTGAGATTACAATAATGTATCATTTGTCCTTCAAAAAATGCTTCTTCAAGTGTTCTTCAATAAAGTCAATGGCTATTTATTATAGCATTAAATGAATACAAGACCTCTGATTAAAGGTTTTTCAGTATGATGGAGAATCACCCTCTTGATATTGTGTTTTTTTAAAGGTTATACTATTATACAGAGTTCTTTTTGCTAATAGTGAAGGTGAACAGTACACCGCTACTGTCCTATTAAAATTACAGGGACAAAAAAACATCCTTCCATAGTGTGACCATTTTACAACAAATGGGACAATGGAGTCTCTAAAAAATCTCACTATGTTCAAGTTATTTTTTTCCCTTCCCCTATAACATTTCCATTTCACAGTTCTAAGGACGGTCAGGATGTAACAGCTGAGAGATTGCAGTGTCACCCAGAAGACCTCAGCTTTTAGTCAACATGATTCGCTACGGTGTTTATAGTCAGCACCCCATCTCCTGGTGCTTTGAAGCCTACTCCCTCATCACTCCCTTCACAGGACTCTTATTTAGTCCCTAGAAAGATGAGTGTAAAGCCCAGTCAAATTGCGCGTCACAAGAACTGTGGGTGCGCCAAAACAACTAGATTCACTTCTCATTTTTAGAGAAACTCTCTGAAGCATGCTGAGCAGAATCATGCATGACGTCTAAGCACAAACCTGTGAGAACACCTCCCTGTCAACTTAACAGCATTTCTAACGTCAGTATTGCGTAAATGAGGAGATAAACCAGAGCAGTTCAAGAAAGCCTTAACCTACCCTGGCAGACATTTAGTCTTGCATGTTAAATGTTTTTGAAAAAAAATCTTATTTGAAATAAGAACTGATAAACCCTCATGGCTCAGGTGTCCCTTGGTGCACTAATTTCACTTAGTATTACTGAAGTTACACTGGAACACCCCAATCTTGAAGGGCTGCCGAGGAAGACTGCAAGGGAAGTGCAAGGCAAGTTTGTCTGTAGTCTGGGCTTTTGTTTACAGAGCGGTGGGGTCAGACCAAAGTGTGCAGAGAGGGTGCAGATGGCCATGTTATTTGAGAGGCCGTGTGGTTAAACACATCATATCAGCGCCCCATCTCTGCCTGCCATGCTGCACAACTAACGTAACACTCATCTGGATCTGGTTGTTTAATTTCTTTTCAGGTCATTAATGGGCTGTTCCCAGACCTAGACTAGGCCTAAGCCTAGGACATTAAACAGGATTTTTAGTGACTGAGCTCTAATGGCTGTATGACTAGGGTTAATCCAACAAGTGAGTAATATATGTTTTTTATCATGATGAATGTCATTATACCATTTTCTTAGTAATGATTGATATATAGGATAGTATTAGTGCTCCAGATATCATAAAAGAGATATTTGATACAGATAAACCCTTTTGTTTATAGAAACTGCCTAAATAGCATAGTATCAAATAACTAGTATCAAATATCTTTTTTTTTTAATTTTCTTTTTTAGATTTTTTGTTAGATTTTTTTCACATTTTTTCTAAAATAGTTTGCTATTGCAAACATTTAAATAATCCAGTTTTGTGGCATTTTTGTAGTTTTTGTTGTTGAAGTGTGTCACTGCTGTTTTAATTCGGTGCACTTTGGTCTTTCTAAATTATTAACAAATGTGAAAACTAAATTCTGCGATCCTTATATCCCCATTTTTATCTTTATATTCTTTCCTTTTTAAATGTCCTTTTAAAATCACAGTTTCATTGTGGTCCACTGTGGTAAATTGACATAGTGCTTATGACATCATCCGTTATGACATCGTCTTCTGCAGTTAATTTATTTTTTACCAGTTGTTTGATTTTTCCTTTTTTTTTAAAAAAAAAAAAATTGGTTACTTTTGCAATTCAAATTACAATTTTTTTGTTTTTTTAATTATTTTGTCACTGCTCTTTTGGTAGATGTATTTTAGCCGTTCCAAATTGTTCACTAGCCTCAAAACTAAATATAAAGAATCCCTCTCGGAACACACCACTTTATATCATTGTACCATTTTACTTTCTTTCTTTTCTCACTTACTTTTAAAAATACAGGTTCATTGTGGTACACTGGTAAAATGTCACAGTGAAATGACAGACAGAAATGGTCTGAAATCACAAATGGAAAATTTCAATGAACTATTATTGTAAGTTAAGATATTGTAAGTTTTTTTCCTTCTCTTGAAAAGTTACCATTTGGAGATTAAGGACTGTTGCCTACTGGCTAAAATGTTGCGCGTTGTAAAAATGTCTTCAAGTATCATTATGTATTGTATTTAACTTTTACCTTTAAACCAGGACTAAGAATGTGGTTGAAATGTTTATAGGTTGAGGTTTTTTGGACCATTGTTCAAACTGACAAAAGAAATGTCTCAAAAGCCTCAGCTTTTCTGTCACTCAGGTGTTTAGACTCCAAATCACAGGAGCTGCCTGCAGAGAGGTACATGCTTGTGTGCTCCAAAGCTCAGGTAGATATTCCTCAGTCCATTTATTGACCAGTCGTCCAGAGCAGAGTGGAATTTTCATGCACAGCATGAGAAGTATGTAGTGGAAACCAAGTGAATGAACACATGTGTTGTATAAGGCACATGCAGAGAGAAGCATATTCTTCTGTTCTCCTCCACCTCCACATTCATACTGCAAAATGCACACAGATATACTGGTACTCTTGCACTTACATCTACATGCATGCAGAGAGAAGTGAGATGATCCTTGGATCAGCAGCATGTGCAACCACACAAAAGGCAACCCTGAAGCAATAAAGCAACAAATCACTGCGTCCATACCTTCAGCATAGACCTCGTCCTCTTTCCTCGGCTGCAGTCTCTTGTTTCTTTCCTGATATCCTACACCATTTCTGAGCCAAGCTCTGTCCGACAGGACAGACTACACCAGTCGAGGAGGAGGAGCTGGGTAGGAGGGGGGAAATCAGCATGAATTAGCATTCCAAAAGGAAGCACATGACTTTATCTTTCCAATCACAGGTCTCTGTTTCATTCTGGCCCTCCCTGTACGGCTCCCGCCCTCACTGCCTTGCTTTCTTCTTTGCCTTTCCAATAGAATGGCTTTGACAGAATTGTAGTTTGTAGCATGGAGTCACTGACACTAGAAATAAATGTGTGATGTCACTACAGACAATAAAAAGCAATACACTACCATATAGGGGGATTTGCATTCAAACATATAGAATTTGAATTGCGCCAAAATAAAAGAATGCATACGTATTCATGTATTATTACATAGTAATAAAAGCCTTGTTTCATATGATAATGGAAACACCACATGAAATCGTAATTTATTGTGTCTGATTGGGGACTACTGCATACTAGCATGTCATTACCATGTCAGTGTCACTGCTGTACTAAGAATTCTTCACTATCTAAACATTATCTTGTGAGTTCTTTGATAGTTTCTTTCTATTGCTAGATGATGCTAGACTGCTGATAAAATGTGCAGAATGTTACAATCGCTGAAAACCTAAAAGTGCAGCTATATGGTAGGTCTCCATTAAAATAACCAGTGAGTATTACTCTTGAGTTATTTTGTAGAACATCATACAAATCCATTAGAGCACTATTGTAATCAGTGAGAATCAATTCTGACATTTCAGATTGATGCTGTTGAACCACCAGCTTCAGATTTGTGTGTTGATGCATGCCACGGATAAGGTTACAGAAATCTAAATGATATATCTTCAGTCTGGCACATTTGCAAACTAGTGCCTGCATGTGTGCACCACCCTCTGTCTTGCTTTAGGCTCTGTGTCTCATTACTGGGGTTCAGCAGCCTACACTGGCTGACCCAGGCCGCCCTGCTTTTATGAGCCCTCTCAGCAACGAGCGCTCGAAAGCAATCACGGCTCAATGGTGAGCACTCAAAGGGGCATGATTTGTCTGGAAGCGTCTCTCCTCGCAGCCAAACTCAGATAAGGCTGATTTGTTTGCCGCAGCCGCGTGGGGTAATAAAGGGTTTCGGAAATGAAGCGGGGTGGCGCTGCGCTGAAGGCCATTAAGCGATGGAGGGCGTAATGGTCTAGGACACACAGGTGCACAGGCAGCACCGAGCTAATTAGACAGGTCAGGGAACAGTAAGGGAAAGGAAGGAGGTGATTGTGCTATTTTCTGCTCTGATAATATCTTCCTTATGCTTCTTTAACGCACCAGTAGATAAAATCAAGAGATTCAGAACCAATATTACAAACTAATAGTTCAGAACTGTAAGTTATCGCAAACCCCTTACATAGTAGTCCTTAAAGAACACACACTAAAGGAACACTCGTGATTTTCAACCTAACCTCTCTGTGTGGGTAACATTTTCAGTGTAGAACCTTATATCAGAAGGCCATGGATGGATGGATGGATGGATGAAAGAATAGATAGAAGGTTGGAATAATGGATGGATGGATAACTATGACTACAAGTCTGCCAGATAACTAACATAACATCTTGCTTGTGTTTCCTTTTTTTTGTGCTGTAGGTTACTTGTTTGCTTCTAGAGAACCCAGTTTGCAAAAACAGTGTGCCAAACATGTCTCTTTTCAAACTAAACAAGGTGCCCCAGTCTGCAAAAAAGACATCCACTGCAAGCCCTCTCTTAAGAATATAAACAGTTCTGGTGAAGGGCTGAAAGATTTCACCTGTGGAGCCAGTTGATACATGGTCATTCATTATAGTGAGTCATACTGGCCATACCAGACACTGGTCAAGCCTGCTTCTTTTGTTTTGTAAAAGTAGTAAGCGACGGCCAGCACCTGGAGCACAGTGGGTAAAAAGCCTGAAGGCTTTTGTTCAGCTGTGACCTGCTGAGGAACAAATACGTCCAAACTTGTTTTACTTCATTTTGTGGTTTGCTTTCAATGCACAACCAGACTGTATTTAAGGCACTTATATGTTTAGAATCTTAAACATTAAGATTCCAAAAGGTTCTTGTCCTGGATGTATGTTTCTGTGTCAAAATAGGTGTAGAATCTTGACCAAGAGCTCTTCAAAGGTTCCTCAAGCTCTTTCATACAAAACCATTTCTTTAAAGAGTTCATCCATTTAAAGGTTATTTACACACATAAACAGTGGTTTGATCAATGTTCCAGAACCACTTTAAAGAACCATGTTTGAAAAAAAGATTATTAAAGAACTGCTGTAAAGTCACTGTTCCACTGTTTCTGGCACCTTTCTATGAGTGTACCTTCAGGCTCCTGATCAGAAACAGCAGTCTCCGTGGGCACCTTTAACAGTGCCCCACCTCAGCTTCCTGCAGCCGATTTACAACTTCCTGTTGTCAGCACTCCTGTTGATACTAATCTCCTGCCTTTTACAATACCAGAAGGGCTCTTAGAGTCCGCCGTGCTACCATGGAGTAATAGGTACCTCAGGCTAAACACCTGAAGTGACAAATGCTGTATGCTTAAGCAAACATAACACTCTCCATTTAATAGATGCTAATTGCTGGCACATTGTTATGGCTCAGGGAAAGTAAGGCTTACACATAAATGTTCTGATGCTCTTTGCTGGCACACTCTTAAAAAGAAAGGTTCTCAAATAATTTTTAGTGTATAGGGTTCTATACTACAGACCCTATACGTTTACACATCTACAATACATGATTCTTTGAAGCAGCGGTTCTTAATTTAGGTCCTGGAGCCCCCCCCCTGCCCTTAATGTTTTCCCTGTGTCTGATCTAACGAATCAGCTAATTAATCCACCTTTCCTGGGCTTGGGCAGGAGGCCTCCAGGACTAGAGTTGGGAACCCATACTTTAAAGAACCAAAAATAGCTCTTCAGAACTTTAAAGTGTCCCCTTTTTTTACATTACATTTTAAAAGTGATATGTAAGCTTTCATCTACACTGACATAGACATTACTTGACTGAGAAACACACATTATTTCCATAAGAATCAAATGTATTACATCTTAATACATCTACTACTACGACTACTTAATACTGTCTTTCATTTTGCTGTTATTTTACACCTGGCAATAATTGTGTTGATGCAAAACAACTGGTTGTTGTGGAAATATCTCTATAGAATTATTTATATACATGTAATGTTTCCACTATCATTATTAACACAACCAATTGCTCTGTTGAAGCATCTACAAAATACTGATGGAAGATCTTATTAGGCCACCGTAGACAGCTTAGTTTGGTTCTTCCTTGTTGTGATGAAGTTGGACCCCCCTGGGAGAGAAGGCGGGGACAGATGGGAGGAGTGAAGAGAATAAAAGAGAGATTTTAAAGTGAGAAAAAGGTGGGCTGTTCACCCTGAGCTGTCCGTTTACGAGCACCTCGGTCAAAGACAGCTTCTTCCAGTGGGCGGGACAGAACGGATTAGCATGAGGGGCCAATGGATGAGGATCCATCACTCTTTATGAGGCTGTTGTCAGGAGCAGAAAAAGAGCTCTCTCCCACCCAGCTCGGTTTCTTTTCAGCCGTAAACGCCCTAGTGTCACTGTAATTACCCCCATATATGTGAGTGGCCGTCCCCTTCCCCACCCGGCTGTCCTGCTCCAGACTGTAAATCAGTCATACTGCTCACAATGAGACCAGGCCTGCGTCTGTCTACCTCCACACACGCCACACTGACACCTAGAAACTCGAAGGGATTTACCAACTCTATAACATCATGATACTTTGAGACATTTTGACACATATTTTGTGAGAAAATAACAGACAAAATATCCAAGGAACCATCGTGGTGTCACATTTAAAAAAGTTCTCTATTAATTGATCCTTTTTTATAAAGTATGTTGCAAAAGCTACTTTTTTACATGCTTTTAACATCTTTATATTCACATGTTGACTCCTGAAATGAAAAAAAAAAAAATACTAAAAAAAATGTGCAGTTTAATTATTGACCTATTATTCTCTCCAGTCCAGTGACACATTTTGTATTTACAGTCTAAATTAACACAATAAATCTCTTTTTAGAGTGCTGATTATTTCAACAAAATGCCTATTGTGTATATGTAAGTGTTCAGTGTACCGAAGTACTGAAGATACTCATTATATACCCTGAAAGGCTGATCATGATACAATATATACAGATATCTGTAACATGGTTTTTACCTTACATAACAAAACACCCATAAGAAGCCGTGAGCTACACATTTCTCATAAACGTATGAATACCAGAAACGATTTCTGAAAGTGCTGTGGCACGAATGTAGGACATATTTCCAAAAGGTAAATGCTGACTTTCGGAAGACAATCAATATTATGTGCAATTATGATACACATCATGCATTATACATGGGAATCTCTGAAATATTAATGACGAAACTCTCAGCTGTGTCCAGCAAAACTACTTGAGGATTTCCCTGAGGTGTTAATTACATTCACAGCCGGATCAGCTCAAACCTACACTACATGCAGCAGCTCCATGTAGAAAGTGCTTGCAATGAACAATACTGTGCTCAAATTGGACACTTAGCTGTAAGCTCCTGACAGGTTGAGTTTTGACATAAAAATCTGAATCAGAACACTTTATTGATCTCGGAGGAAACTGGTGATGTTACAACTGCACAGTCACACAGAGACCCGAACAATATAAAATATAAAGCCTAAATAAAGAAAAAACTCTATGAAATACACTATGATATATATACACAGATGCTGGGTATGAATACTATAGATAAGTAACTTACAGTTAAGTGAATTCCAGTGACGGGTGGTAGTTAGGAGTGTGTTATTGCATAGAGATCAGTAATATATGAGTAATACTGACATAATTAGTGATTTTCACATGGTGAGACTATTGCACATAATGAAATGATCCAGCACCCATGAAATGATAGTGAAATAAAACGAAAATCCGTTTTTCTATTCAACTGAACAAACCTTTTAATCAAAATCCATGTAATCCGTTTATCAAAAAACACACAAAGACATCCAGTATAACATTAACAACCTGTTTCAGTTTGTTTCCTCTCCGTAGACTATAGCCAGCCACTATTTCTGTTAGACCTGCTTGGTGCACACTAAACAGGACAGCATTCATTAGTAGAAGTGGACATCAGGTTTATATGCTGAAATGAATATTATACAAAAAGGAGGTCAGAATAAAGCTAGACTTCAAATGTGAATCATTGTAATTCTGTCAAGATTGACAGAGGTTTAGAGATTTGCATCTATGACACAAACATTTTGCCTCACTACTGCCATCTTCTGCTCTTTGCTGGAATTACACAATTTAGCCCACAGTTTACTAAACAGCCGTTTTATGTTAAACGTGTAGGCATGTTTACAAATCAGTTTACTATTGATTCATAAGTATACCATAACAAACCTAATTAATGGGTAATAAATGTGTTTATGACCCACTTAACAATAAACTTTGAAAACATCCCTTTATAAAAGTAGTCTTCATGTACTGGGATAACATTATTTTGGACACTGCCTGACAGTTATATATAAACAAGAGGTCTACTGCTGTAGTTTTTTGAAATGTGGAATATGTTAGTTCATTTTTATAGATAAAGTTTGTCATGCCATGTTAGAAAACACACAAGCAAGTAATTAGTAAAAGTCTGTCACGGTGTCTGATGGGAAGAGACACAGCAGCGAGCAACAAGCGTTCAAAGAGACAGTTTATTTTTAACTGAAAAGCACAAAGTTCAACGCAAATCAGTCCAGTAGCTTGAGGCACCCCCACCCAGGAATATCTCCACTCCTTGGTTAAAGCTCAGCTCCTGTGACTTTAGAGGATCCCGTACAGCCCTTGCTGTTCGGACCAGGATCTCTTGAACTGTCCTCTGATCAGTGGCAAGTCCCTCCGTGCAGCCACTGACTTTCACACTGCAGACCG
>JBBPDB010000134.1:20971082-20998736 GCA_037974465.1 Brachypetersius altus
TGTTCGGACCAGGATCTCTTGAACTGTCCTCTGATCAGTGGCAAGTTCCTCCGTGCAGCCACTGACGTTCACACTGCAGACCGTCACTCCTGGAAGAGAGAGAGAGAGAGTCGCAGACCCAGTTCGTGACCAGTTGTGGAGCCGGAAGAACATCAGGGGGAACACCCTCAAGGCCAGCCTGGAAACTGGAACGCTCAGAGTGGGACTCCGTGCCTGCTGTCCCCACACTGGAATAGCCGCTGTCTCTCGACTGCTCTGTACACACAAACTTTCCTTTCAGCTCCCAGCTTTTCTCCTGCACAGCTTACTTTCACTTAGACACCCCAAAGATGTCAGCAGTCACACATGGGATTTTGGTGACCACGCACTGTGACTATGGATCGAGCGGGCTTTATCCAGTCTCTCCACCAATCACAGTGCGCCCCCACACACAGCTCCTAATGAGCCCAGCTGAGACGACTCAGGCATTCATGCTGCTCCTGCCTGAGCTCTCAGCTCGGAGCACTCTAATCTGGAACACCTGTGTGCAATCACCAGGTGCCTCCGAGCTCCTCACCAGCTCAGAGCCAACCTGCTGACTACTCACAACCATCCAGTCACGTGGCAAACTCAGAGGCTGCCCTCCACCGGCAGCCAGCCTAAACTAAATTAAACCAGGCTTACCACCTGGCCAGAGCGGCACGAGTGGGCCTCCATATCCCAGTCCAGTATCGTCCCTTCTACCATACCTAAGGGACTTCTTACCAGTTGTCACCATTGGTCCTCCTCCTGGCAGGCCTTCTGCAGGTGGCCCTTCACCCGACCGATAGGCCAGGCCTTCCACTGAATGGCCTCTCCCATTGTGCGGGCTGGAGGTCCACTCCAGATAGCTCCTTCGCGGAGCTCCCCAGCCCACCTGCAGAGCACTTGTACCCCCCTCCAAAAAATCCAGGCAGAGACCCCCCTGTTGGCAGTGAAGAGAGGCCTCTCAAAGACCTCTCTTGAGGTCTATTAAGACTGCCTGGTCTGACCTTGGGTCGAACATAGGGGCTAAATTGAAACTTCGGCCCTACTCTGGAGCTAGACCAGACCTCCATCTCTGTACTAGGGCTGTCCAGAACATCTGAGCCTCTGCTGGGGCCTACTGGGTGCCTAGAGTCCCTGAACTGTGGGGATGTCAGGGATGGCTTGGTTATTTCACTTAAGAACCCTAGCCATCACTACAGTTCAGGGCTAACAGCAGTCAGACTAGCAGCCAGTAGGCTAACCACAGTAAGACCCACAGCTACGGGGGTGTGGAAATCTCCTGCTCTGAACCCTGACTTACTGAACAGGTGAGGCCCTAAGCTAGGGGTAACCATGACTTGAGGCCCTCTAATAGGTCTGACTTGGAATGGAGACCCTGACCTAGGGTTAACTATGACTTGAGGCCCTCTACTGGGGCTTACTAGGGGAACTACAGACCTTAAGCAGGGCCAACTATGACTCGAGGCCCTCCGTTAGGGCTAACTATGACTAGAGGCCCTTTGCTAAGGCTTACCCTGACTTGAGACCCTAGACTAGGGCTTACCTGGACTTGGGCCCTGTGCTTCCTGCTACTAACCCTTGTCCTGAATGTTTCAGTCGGGGAGCTGACACAGGCAGCTTTAGGCTGTGGCTAGGGACAGGAGACTGAACCGTGAGCGGTGTAATGGACCTTACCCTTGCCCTATCCAAGGCTTCAGTTTCCTCTACGTTATTAGCTGCTACCTTTTCTGCTGAATACTTCAGCCTGGGAGCTGGCACAGGGGGCTTGTTCCTTGGACAGGAATCTGGGGGGGTCTTACTGCTGGCATCTTCTCTGCACCTAAGCCTACCCTGTCCAAGCCTACAGAAGACCCTATGCTATCGGCTACTACCTTTAATGCTGATCTCATCAGCCTGGCAGTGGGCATGGGTGTCTTATGACTTGGAGAGGGGGACCGCTGCTCTTAATCTACTCCTGCCTGGGCCGAGGTTTCCGAAGCCCCTTTGCTTCCTGCTTCTAACCCTGGAGCTGATATCTGAAGCCAGGGAGCTGAAATCTTAAGCCGGGGAACGGGCATGGGGGGCTTTGGTTTCGGAGCAGGTGTGGGATTGGCGGCTCCAGTCAGACCATCAAGGAGCATGGCCTCACGATCGCTCCTTCCCTCAGTGTGGTTATGGGCTCTCACAGCCTCTTCGCAGTCCATGGCTCCAACCCGAGAGTGAAGGCATGACTCTTCTTCCAGTCTCTTTGGTGAAGCTGGACCAGCAGGAAACGAGGCTTCCACTGGGTCTTTGGATGCGGCTGGAGAAGCGAAGGTACGGGTCATGTTCCATTCTGGCATAGCAAGGCTGGCTAGCACGTGCAGTGGTGCAGGCTTTTCTGGCCCATACCTCACTAGCCACCGCGCCTCATTCTGCAGCAGGGCTTTACTGTCCAGGTATCGGAACATGAGCTCCAGCTCTTGCTTCTTTCGCCATTCCGCGTCCTGCTCTGCTGTTTCCCTGAGGGAAAAGGGGATTGCTGCTGTGCCTATTGGTAGGTATCATGGTGTCTGAAGGGAAGAGACACATCAGCGAGCAACAAGCATTCATAGAGACAGTTTATTTTTAACTGAAAAGCACAAAGTTCAACACAAATCAGTCCACTAGCTTGAGGCACCACCACCCAGGAGTATCTCCACTCCTTGGTTAAAGCCCAGCTCCAGTGACTTTTGATGATCCCATACAGCCCTTGCTGTTCTGACCAGGATCTCTTGAACTGTCCTCTGATCAGTGGCAAGTCCCTCCGTGCAGCCACTGACTTTCACACTGCAGACCGTCACTCCTGGAAGCACATAGAAGAGAGAGAGCAAGGGAGAGAGAGAGTCACAGATCCAGCTTGTGACTAGTTGTGGAGCCGGAAGAACATCAGCGGGGAATGCGCTCAGAGCCCGCTGTCTCCACACTGGAATAGCCGCTGGCTCTCAACTGCTCTGTACACAGGAACTCTCTTTTCAGCTCCCAGCTTTTCTCCTGGACAGCTTGCGTTCACTTAGACACCCCAAAGATGTCAGCTGTCAGACATGGGATTTTGTTGACCACGCACTGCGACTGTGCATCGACCAGGCTTTATCCAGTCTCTCCACCAATCACAGTGCGCCCCCCACCCACACAGCTCCTAATGAGCCCAGCTGAGACGACTCGGGCATTCACGCTGCTCCTGCCTGAGCTCTCAGTCTGGAGCACTCTAATCTGGAACACCTGTGTGCAATCACCAGGTGCCTCCGAGCTCTTCACCAGCTCAGAGACAACCTGTTGACTACTCACAGCCAAAGTCTGCCCTCCAACTAAACTAAACACAGAACATAAACAGTAATTTAACCGAAGGGCTACCTCTACCGGCAGCCACCCTAAACTAAACTTAAAGGCTGCCTCTAATGGCAGTCACCCACAGACGTCACAGAGTCAACATGAACTGAAGTAAGTGAAGGTTGATTCAGGCGTGCAGTTTTGTACAGTGCTAAACTGGTGGCTTTTGTCAGCTACACTAACTTCATAGCTTTAGTTAAACACTGAAGAAGCCTATTTCAGACTTTCTATGTCTTGGAAGATAAACTACAAAAAGGATGAACAGGTGATGAGAGGGATCTGGGGTTGTTTACATATGTGTGTGTTTGTGTGTTATAATAGGAAAGAGTAATGATTATATGTGAACACATGTGTGAGTGCACGTGTTTGTATGTGTCTGTGTGTGTGACATGATTGGAATACGGAATTATGGAGTGTGTATGTATGTGTTATGAATGGGAGAGTGACGGGGTGTGTCCTGTGGGAGTTTTCCTCTAGGCAGGAGGGAGACAGCAGCTCTCATTCAAGCCTATCCTTCCCTCCATCTCTCTCTCTCTTGCTCTCTTTCTATCTGTCTCTCTCTCTCTCTCTGCCTCCCTTCTTATCTCTTCCTTTTCCACTCCTTAGCATGGGTGCCATAGACCGGGGCAAAAACACCACCTCTTCCCACCCCAGTGAAACCACCAGCCTAGTCAGAGGCTCCAGTGACCAAGAGGTAAGAGTTTGTGTCATATTTATTGTCTCCAAGGACACAGAGCAAAAGCTTTACATGGGCTGTAAATGATCTTTATCAGAGTTACATCATAAATTATATTTACCCAGGACAGTTCCCTGCAATAGAATTGCAAATTAAAATCTCAGGCTCTACATCCTTAGACTACATGGACTTCAGTGCACGCTCTATTGTTCTGTGTAGAGTATTCTGTTTATTCTTAAGTTACATAATTGTGAAAATGAAGTTTGGTCAT
Source organism: Brachypetersius altus (assembly GCA_037974465.1). Taxonomy (NCBI): domain Eukaryota; kingdom Metazoa; phylum Chordata; class Actinopteri; order Characiformes; family Alestidae; genus Brachypetersius; species Brachypetersius altus. The sequence continues at coordinate 20,975,363 of JBBPDB010000134.1, forward strand.
GGCCATTTATGGGGCTACAACAATTGACTGAACCTTGATGTTCACAGTCACATATTTAGTCCAAATCTGTTATTCTTTGGAGGTCCACTTGCATTTTGCAGCAACACTGCTGTCAACAGGAAACATGTACCTACAAATCTGCTGCTTTCCAAGAGAAAGAAAAACAACTTAAATTGACGTAATTCTGGATCATTTCTGTGGCTGTGTTTGATATGAAATGTTGACTTGGTTAAACGGCAGCTGACAAAAACAAAAGAAAGAACACAAGGCTCATGATGATTTGATATGACAGCGGCAAAACATCATATACTGTGCAGCCCTTCAGTTGTGGTTCATGAAGGCAATTACAGGCGGACAGAGTGGGACGCAGAGGGCAGGTCTCTCTGGTGAATATACCCTGCGGAGCACAAATAACTGGATTGGATTTGAGACATAATCTGATTACTCTATGGCACTGCAAGTGCGTGCAACTCTTTAATCCCATTTGTAACCGTTTGTTTTTCTAAGTCAGAATGATCTGGCTTCTGCCCCTGTTTCAACCTTTTGATGTTTGCTTGAGACAGAACCAGTACTTTCTATTTCTGCACTCTTACAAGAAAAGACTTTTTGTTTATAGTCACTAAGTATGTTTACAGTTAAAGATGCAACAGTGTGAAAATATTCTATTATATTACTATTTTATGTTACTGTTATTGTACTATGGTCTTATACATCTGATCTCTCTTAACAATTCTACAGGCATAATAGTATTTGAAAATAATATTGCTTTTTGAACTTCTAAGGTGTGTGAGCAACAAACTCACTACTTAGGCTGGTTATGGATGCTATGAAAGAATTTAGTTGAGTGCAGAGCATAGGTAGATCAAATGTTTTGCTCTCTGCTACTGCTACATGTTTTATATTTATTACTCATAGAAGTTACTAAGTAACAAGTCTCACTTTGTGTCTATTTCAAGTCAAGTCAATTCAAGTATGTTTAATGTAACTACAGACATAGACACAGTACAGAGTGAAATGAAACGTTCCTCCAGGACCATGGATCAACCCAAGAACAAAACAGAAACACAGCAAGACTACATGAGTGAAAACAGGGTAAAATACAGAGTGCAAAGAGAGCAATAGAGAGAGAAAGCATTATAGCATTATGACAGGACTGTTTTTATAAATGACATGCAGACCTTTTTAATGGTGAAAGAACCTCCTTAATTTTGGTATTACACATCCAAACCTAGAACCATTTAGGAACCTTTATTTTTCAGAGTGCAGCTGCAATATTGTCTGACTATTTCCTTTAGCCGTGCTACAGTCAGTTTGCTCTCACATGATCCAGACTGCTCACTATAATATCTGCGAGATACGGAGTGTGTCACTGCTGTTATGGAAACGGGCTAATTGGAAACCCTTTGCTGTGTAATCCTGTCAAAGGCACAGAAGGGCCTGTCTGTGTGTGTCAACACTGCTGCAGGATGCAGCCCTGGACCAACCACAACAAATGCTACGGCGAAACTGCCGTGTTTGGCCAGCTGCTGGACGGAATGCAATTAAGCTCTTATGAGAAGTGTCCACCTTTGACAAAACACTGTTTTTCTAAGAGAAAAGTGGTGCTTCCCTGGTATCAGCAGTGTCTCCGTCTTGCCGTCAGGTGATGAGTGATGAATATGTTGCACAGTGAACAGAAAGAGTCATGCGTGACAGCAAATTTCAAGCATCAGAGCTATAAACAGCTGATTCTGACATGTGACCTGTTTCTGCGGTTATCCAACTTGAACCATGAGGAGTGTGTTCTTGACCGTTTATGTATATAAGTGGCTCACCGAGGGTAAATTGATAAGGGCGTCTGAGTATCAGTGAGGGACTGGGGTTAAATAGAGGTGCTTGTGATAATGCACTGTCACCGTCTCTCTGGGGACATTAATGCCTCTCCTGTTCTTTGCTCTGGGTCATAGCAAAGGATTCTCAGTAACTGCTGGCAGAAACAAGTCGATGACCCATGACACTGAAGTATTGAGCTGAGTGGATAATGAATCTGTCTGGTACTGATTGTTATCATTTGTTGCTCTTGCTAATTCATTTCTTGGGGTCTGGTGCGAAGAGACAGTGCCGAGAGGACACAAGACAATATTCCATGAGTTAACGTTGCGTTCTTTAGTGTTAAAAATGTGTCATAATTAGTATTTGATTACATGATTGAAAATTGAGTAAACGTTTTACCAGCAGGATCTCAGTCTGCAGTTTTATGTATGTGAAGCAAAGTTAAATGTTTACTGTTGCAAATTATGTGCTTATGATTTTTTGATTTACCATCAGAATTATAACTTGACGATCTCATTACTAATATAACACAGTAGCTCTACTACCTGTACACTGCTGGTTTCAATGCTTTGGCATACACTGCTGTTTTGTGTTTATCACTTCACTTAAAGACAGAAAGACCTAATGATTTTCTAATAAGACAATGTATAATTCTTCACAGTTCAGTAACTTTCGGTTTTAAACCCAACGAGATCATGAGGTTTACACCAAGAAATCTGTGGAGAAGAAACACAGATCAAGCACTACTGAGGGTTTGTGGACAGCAGTGAAGAATGTATAGAAATCAGATACCATCTGAATCATTTTAAAAGAAAAGGTTTGGCAAAGCAGTGCGAAGTGTGTGTGCAGACTACAGGACCAACGAAATGCCGATAAATTGCGTAAATTGTCAAAAAGAATTGCTCATAGGTTATATTTTGTATCGATCATTGACACATTGTACAGTGCTCAAATTATAGTTGTCTGCATTCTGTGGATCTCCTTGGTTTGAAGGACCAGCTTGCACAGGGAGAGAGGGAGAGAGGCAGAGAGGGAGAGAGAGAGAGCGCTTATAGTCATCAGATCTCTATCTGTACGCTCCCTCAGCTCATGTGATCTCACATCATACTAAAGAAAAGTATCAAATGCATTGCTGTTATCCTCAAGCACAATCTCCCCTTTCATGAGCTTCTCAGTTTTTGATCTATATGGGGTGACCATGACTTCTTCAGCACAGGATTTAGTCAGTGTTGTTAACTTCTGGGAACAAGCGATTACAGCATGTTTAACACATGTGCATGCTGAACTGCTTGGGCAGGCCAGAGGTCAATTGGTCGGCCCTGGGAAACAGACTAATTTGCTCTTGCCTGCCCAAGATTTAATATGGCAATAAAAACATGGAGGCTTTGGCTATGGATAAATCACTGGTACCAAAAGGCCTAGCAGATGCTGGTGAATGAGAAATAATGTGCACTGTGGCAGTCTGGATATTCTCAATCATTTGAAGTGCATCATGACATGATGACTATGGCTACCACAGTGATGTTTTAATGTTTTATACCACAGTGATGTTTTCATTATTATTGGTGGATTTGAAATGTCTGACACAATAATAAAGTGAAAGTGACCATTCTGTCTTACGTGAACACACCACAGCACACAGTGTGAACAGCACAAAATTCTTTCTCTGTATTTAACCCATTCACCAAGCGAAGCAGCGGGCAGCCAGGAACACGGCGCCCGGGGAGTAGTCAGTGTGTGGGCACGGTACCTTGCTCAGGGTCCCCACAACATCCTGATCGCAGGGTGAACGCCCTAACCACTAGGCTACCAATTAATAATATATTATTAATAATAATAATTTATGCATGTGAGTATTTGTTATTTATTATTTTGAAAAAAAGGTAATTCCATGACTGGTTCGTTCCATTGATTTTACATGTTCAAATTTTCATGTATACTGAAACCACCTGTGTGCATGTTTCAGATAAATAACACCAAACATCAATACTACCTGTTTACAGTACATAGACAAGAGCAGTATTACCTGTCCCAGCCCCCTATAACTACATTTACCCCAAAATAATCATTAAAATAAATGTCATAATATTTTCACTTATTTTTGAAACATCAGTCATTCATTATAGGCAATTAAAATATCTATTTTAGTAATGTCCCACCATTCACTTAACTCTGTAACCTCACCCCCTGTGACAAGACACACATTTATCATCCAGATTTTTTTTTACATTTTATAAAAGCTATTGGCCACATTGATAGAATATCCAGATTACTTCACTGGAAGTAAATTATTTGTTTAATAAATAACTTTCAGTAAATCATAAGAATGTCCTTGATGCCATCAGCTTGGGTGCTTCTTCAACACATTTAGTGTTTTCTAATTCCACACACCCTGATAGCAGTCCGACTGTGAAATTAACCAGATAACCCTGCTGGTCTTGCCTAACTATTCTGTGTAAGATTTACCAAGCCTGCAGATCATCCATTATGAACTGGTTTGTTTTTCAATAGCTTATAAGCTTTAATCAGGACTGCTGGGTTGTGCATGTGTGAACTGAAAAATACAACAAAGATATACTACAGGACATAATTTGGTTGAATTTCCCACCACAGTAGCTTCCACTGCACTGCTGCTGCACTTTATACATGTTGATGCTGTGATTTAGTGAAAACGTCCATTATATGATCACCCTTAACTGAATTATTGCATGCTATGAACCCATGTATGTCTAGGTCAGTTCATTCAGTCTTCAGGGTGTGTAATCCACAAGCACACAAGCACTCCTGCAGATCACTTCTCCAGCCCTAATTTTAATACAACTAATGCAAATTTAGTTAACCATTGATGTGGTAAACCAGAGCTGGAAGTGAACTGGTGGAATGGAGAGTAGAGCTCTAGGTGCAGGCTTGAAGGCCACTGCTGCAGCTGAAGTGTTCCAGAGGAAAAAAAACACTGTGATTTCTCCTTAGTTCACTAGGGGGCAACCTAGCATAGTCATCTTCTGCACTGAGGAGGCCTAACAGATGGAAATGTGCAGGTTCCTCTTCCATTTTGTTTGAAGACATTATGTTTTTGGGGTATTTTGGGTGACCTAGTTATCCACAATGACACTTTTGCAGCCCTTCTTACCTGAGTTCAATCTGCATGCCAATTCACCCAGAACAATGCTGCCATGTATGAGCGCTGAGTCCATGGGGATTAGGTCTGGTGGCTCTGTGTCCTGTTTGCTCTGCTTTGAGCTGCATCTTCCGTCCTCAGCAGGGTTTATAAAAACAGCATTATTCTTCCAAATAAGGGCTCCTGCTGGACAGGAGAGAGCCCACTCATCTACAATAGGGGAGGAGGAAGGTGCTCCTCCCTTACTGCGTACTTCCACCAGCGAACAGTTTACTTGGCCTAAAGTCATTTTATTTTATTTTCTCACTATCAGACATAAAAAGGCCCTTTGACTCATGTTTCCAGAATGAGAGAGTGAACTTACGTCACGGGTTTCTTCTTGAACATCAAGCCCAAGCTTATAGTAACTTTGGCTCTTTTGCGATTGTACATCGAAATCATCACAACACAGAGAACCCGCGTCTGTTCTATCGCCATATTGTACTCTTTCTCTCTGGTAGAACCACTGACCTCAGCTGCGTAATAAAGTGTCACACACACATTCCTCACACATTATTGATCTAAGAGCCATGTGGTGTTGTCATGCAGGAGAGTATGTCTTGTGATGTAAGTCCCGTTCACTTATTGACTACCCTAGTGGTGTTTCTAATTCTTTAATCTCTCAGGCTCCTCGGAGTGAAAGGTCAATATGGGTTTTTTTTAATCAGGGCAGATTAACCGGCTCATATCTCCAAGATCTCACCATACATTGGTATTTTATACATATGGTGTCTTAGAGAGGGATTCCACTGATTTCTTCAATATTTTGCAAGGTTCATAAAGTCATTCAGATTGGTTGAATATTAAACGGAGAACCAACACGTATTTCTTCACAGAGGTAGTGAGAGAATGTACTGTTATTACTGCTAAAATTTAGACCAACTGAAGTCTGGTTCACCATGACTAAATAATTCTCAGTGAGTTTCTCTAGGACTGAGCATTTCACATCAACGCTCTCTCACACTGTTACTGTTTTCTATTCTTTCTTGTGACACTAAAAACAATTTAAAGTTCCTTTTTTATCTTCTTATCTTAATGATTTAGTTTACATCCTCACTGTTAAATTTAGCAGCTGTTTTGTAAAGATGAAATTTCCCTTAAATTGTTGCATCCCTGTGTCTGTGAGCCATTATTTTTTACCATAGACATAAAACAGGGAACTCTTTATTGCTTAAGGCATTGGAGACAAAAACGTTGCAACTGTGTGAAATATGAACATGGCAGTAATTACACAGCCTATAAAACAAAGGCCTTTGGTTGAGATACAGATAAAAATTATTTTACTAATTATTTGCTGATTTTATGAAGACGTTAAACGCTGAACTTGTGAGTCTGCAACATTCTTGTCTATCTCGACAGAATGTTACATCATTGGCCGATGGCTGGCCAAGCTGACCTCAGTACCTGGACAGACTAACAGTGTTCCACTGTCCATGATGGTCCAGTGTGTGTGTGTGTGTTGCTTCTGTGCCTAATTATTTATGACGGGCTCATTGTCTGCTTCACCCAGTTTGAGACGGACACTGGGGCTACGTTTTCTTAATTGGACTGCATGAATGATGGACTGCAGTGAAGAAAACACAAGGCCACTCGCCACATTGCTGCAGCGGGCCTCTCTCCTTGTCCATGTCCCGATTACACTGACTCTATTGGCATGAAATTTGTGATTAATCCATGAGAAAATGTTCTTTGACTGCGTACCATGAGTCTAAGCAACAGTGTCAGGACAGATAATGGAGATGGGAGGAGATGGGAGTGTTAAGGGATGATGTGACTCCATCAGATTGGTCACTTTCTCCTGTTTCCACTTCCCATTGAGGCCCAGATGACTCTGTTTGAACTTTGTGAACTGAATGAACCAAAACTGAGGGTTCAACAGTGAGGTGTAAGGAGGAAATCGTACTTTCATTAATGATCATAGAACCCTTTTAATAATTTGCTTCAGTAAAACAATTGTATCTTTCAGACTGACTAACATGCTGGCCCAAACAAAGAAAAACTCAAATTTCCTTATTGTTTTCTATAAAAGAGCTTGATGTACCGTACATAAACAATGCTAAAGTTAATGAAACAATCTACAAAAATCCCCTGAGATTTTGATGTCATAAAAACCAAATGTTTATTTTCATCCACCTTACAATTAAAGTACAAGCTTACAGTTGTTTATCTCAATCAGATATAGCCAATCAGAATATAGGTAATTTGCATTTACCAGTCTTAAAGGCATAGTAACAAATCTAGCTTGCTTAATTCTAAGAAATAAAGAGAGGTTAGAGAAAAGAATCAGCATAGTTTTTATACATAAAACAAACAAATGTAATAAGTGAAAAAAACATCCAAGGCACTGGCCCTTTAAGATTTATAGGATCTGTAGCCGGGACAGGATTTAAGCCTAGGCTTGGACTGCACAGTGTTCTAAATGGGGATTTTCTGCAGAAATGGAAACATGGTTTTGGATCAGTCCATACTAAATTACTATACGCTTTACGTAAGTGATAGAAATATTTTTGGCAATAGTGCTGTAGAAGAACTACTTTAGGTCCCCATCAAAACAACCATTTTTTAATACGGGTAAGAAAGAAGAATCATTTCAAGGTTCTTCAAAAACCATGTTAGAGCCTTTATTTTTCAGACAGTGCTGTATATTATCCTGTGACTGTTGCACTGACAGGAAAGGGTTGTTTCTTGGAAATTTGAGTTCCCTAACATACCTCAAAGCTAAACCATGATCCTTCATCCTTTGAGGAGTATAAATCACAATACACAATACGGTGATCTCTGGCTGGTCTCTGAGGAGTACAATCAAAAATATGTAAATTATATTACAAGGTTAGAGAACAGAGAGTTACGGATAATGACGCAATAGTTACCCCCAGGGACTAACAGTGAAGCTCTAGAGCATAAGTATGGAGTTCTCAAAGGACAGGGTAAGAAACTCATGCTCCAGGGCCCTCAAACGTTTGGGTTCAGTTGTAAACCTTAAACCATTTTTAGGGGAAATGGATAATTGCATTTTCCCCCAAATATTTAAAATAGAAAAGTGAAATAAAAAACCAGGAGTGTTTGAAGACTGGGTGTATTTGGAACAAAAACGGAATAGTGAAATATGATCCAGTTATATTTCTAATGAAAGGTATTTAACACACGTCCTGATTACACCACCACAATGACCGTTTATATGCCCTGAATGGTACCATTTTTATTGCAGCTTATATGAATCCCTAAGGTGTTTGAGAGGTTCATTGATTATTTAATTATTAACTGTCAATGTATTTCTAAATTATTTGAGGGTTGCTAACTGCCCTAAATTGACCTTTGCCAAGATGCTACATCCCATCAAACCACCTCCACTACACCCTTTCCTAGGAGAGCTCACCTAAGCAGAGTGTCCAGTCATGCGACCATGAGACACTGCGAGTGTGCAGGCGAGCACGTTCCGGGAGTCGCTGCCGCAGGTCACATGACAGGGAGATTACCTTGTCATGTCCTTATCCATGCTCATCCTTCACTAGTGAAAGTCAGGGCAGCTGTCAGCTGTGCTGCAATGTGTGTGGTGTAGGAGTGAGGTACAATTTCTCCTTTTACAAAGAGCAAAGACTCAAAACAAGAAGGCTCTCCTGTAGTGCGTGCTCATGATCTGTGCTTAAAACAGAACATGACCTTTTTTATGTCATGCCTGCTCAGTGTCATTGACAGTGTCAGTGGTGTTACTATTGATAAGTTTAAAAATAGCGGATGCTTTCAGAAAGGGGTGCTGGGCGTTGCGGTAGATGACACAAGGCTTTACCGTCGCATTAGTCAACTTGGAGATTTTCATAAAGTGAACCTTAATGCACATTTCCACCATCAGCCAGATCTTCCACACTGATTCATGACAGAAATAGTTCAGTAGGATCAGTATTAAAAGCTACCTGAACAATGGCAGGAACTTCCAAGAGCCTTTTTACAATGTTAGGTACCTTTACAACAAATAATGGTACAGTATGACATATGTTACCCTTTTAATTTGTTTTATATCTGCTTGTAAATGATTTTCAAGGTGTTTATGACCTATTTAGTAAACATTAATAAACTCCAAACCCTTTATAATGCTGATTGTAGCCAGGGTTACCAGAAGTAATAACCAATTTTCAGTTTAACTATATTGAAAATATAACTTATCAAAATAAAAGGCTGATTATATAATAAAATAAGTCCTTATTACATACCAAGAAGGAAAGCTTTCATGTTGACTATGTATTTATTCAATGCTAGGAGAACCTGTGCTAATTACGGTGATAATTAAAGAAACATGCTCTGTTCGGTTGATTGTGCCCTTAATTGTAGGAACATTTAAAATGGTGCACCATGCTGCCAGCGATTCTGTCATTTTTTAATAATAATAGGAGTTGATAATAATATGTGGGTGACAAATGAAATTACAAAACACGAAGCACATTTTCTTCTATAAAGAAATGGATTATAAAGCGAATTGGTATCTGAGTATTTTTTAGAACTTGAGTTCTTTGAATTATTGAACAATACCAACTTGTTGATAGCACCTAACCCACCCAGTCTTTGATTTATAACAGTCTGTTATTGTTTAGAATGACTTTCAAAGAACCTTGATTTAATCATGAGGAACCAAAGTAAACAGAATGGTTTTCCTCTCTCTTTTGTTTGGTGAAGGCAAGTACGTCTTATCCGGGATCATACAAAAGATCCGTTTTTTCCTTTATTTTTGCTTACGGTTTTGCCGGATTCTCCCCTGCTGAAACGAACAAAGGTTGGGACGGAGCACTGGGATAAAGTGACAATGACATCTTCTCACTCTCCCACTTCCCTCATTACCAAGCCCCACTGAAAAATGTGTCCTACCTCAAGCGTTCTCACCTTCCTTTTTTTCTCCTGAACACTAAGAAAGCACATTTATGGTGTGAAACAATGCATTCAACTTGATTTGAGACAGTTGCATTTGCAAGTTGCACATGCAGTTGCATAATTTCCTCTCCAAGAGAAAAAACTAAATGAAGGATGTGGGTAATTGTGTCTCTCCAGTCGTTTTTTTTTAGACAAATGACATATCAACACAGCACAGTGATGAATCTCAACACCCAGTAGCTACTCACCATTATTCAAAAGCTATTACAAAACGGAAACAGAAAATGCAATTATTGTGGGATAGAGAGGGTTAACAGGGTTGAAAGGGTTAACAGATCTTTAGAGTAATCCTTACTAGAACACTGATTACGAATCTTTAGCACACTGTGTTTACCTGGCTTCAATCTAGTTGTGTACACAGCCTGTAGGAGCGGAGATTTATCGCCCTGATGAGGTGAATTATTCTGATTAGCTTTTATTGACCGTTGCCTTCATGTCCGTCACAACATCCACAGTGTGGATCTGTGCTATGTTTCAAATGTCATCCCAGCACTGTTGGTACTGAATGCTTGATCTGAGCTCTACGACTAGGAACAATTCCTCACTGTACAAAAATATTTTATTGAATTATTGCAGACTGGATTGTGTCTTATATTTTCTTTTGTGTCTCCACGCTGATACACTATATGGACAAACGTATTGGGACAGTATTGTTTTTCAAAGTTTGGGCAAAGGCCCCTTACTTCCGGTGAAAGACAAACTTAATGCTTCAGCATTTTGGACACCACCATGCTTCCAACTTTGGGGACGCCTTTTGGGGAAAAAGCTTTTCACCCTGTTCCAGCGTGACTGAGGCCCAGTGCTGAAAACATGGCCGGATGAGCTCAGTGTGGATGGGATGAACTTGACTGGCCCGCCCCCTGACCTCAACCCAATCCAGCACCTTTGAGATGAACTGGAACAAAGATTGTGAGCCAGACCTTCGCATCCAACATCAGCGTCTGACCTCATAAATGCTCAACAGAATGAAGGGGCACAAATTCACACAGAAACTACTCTTGTGGAAAGAGTGGAAGCTGTTATAGCTGCAAAGGCGGACCAACTTCATATTAAAGTCAATGTGTTATTAAAGTCCTTGTTAGTGTAAGGGTGAGATGTCCCAATACTTTTGGCCATTCAGTGTATATTCTCAATATGACATGTTATATATTATTTGATATTATTATCAGAACATAATATTAAAAATAGAGCAGAACTGGTAGGAAAGTATTTAATGACCCAGAATTATGACGCCTTACTTTAAAAAAGTAAATAAATAAACAAACAGGCCCGTATAACATCCTCTTCTTGGTTCTCGTGCAGGAGGGCCCTAGCATACAGTGCGCACAACCAATCAGAGCGCTTCACCAGGAGCACGTGTATACCAGGAGCATCCTCCCCTCAGCCAATCACAGCGGCCGCTGGGGAAATTATATTAACCGGCTTATTCCTACACACAGCTATGCAGGACTGTCAACACGCTCCAAACCTGAACCAGGAGGGATATGAAGATTTTCTGCAGGAGGACATTAGGAAGATGAACTTTGGATAAAGAGTACTTCCGATGAGCTTTTCAGTAATGCTCTGTTAGGTGATTTTCATTCCAACGAAGATCTAAAGGCTTTCTGAACTTAACGTTCATTGTGCCAGCAGAAGGAAAGGGGGTTCTTTACTTTTCTGGCAACCTGCACGAGATGGAGTCTAGCAAGAAGGTAAAAAGAGTGTAATATCACTTTGAGGTGGTCAATACTGGGCTCAACACTTTTTATTATGTTTGTTTTAAGATAAGATCAACTTTTATTATTTGCATTGTTACTGCAGCAAATTTGACAGAACACGTAAAAGAAAAATACTAAATACTAAAGATATACAACATAACAGTATAATATAAAAGTACACTATATAAGATTACAAAATTACAAACTATAAATATAGACATTTGTGCATATTAAACATATATGTACGAATCCATATATATATATATATCAGTCATAATGCACCAGAAAAATTGTACGTTGCATACATTAATCTTTAACCTGAATTTTGTACATGTCACACCAGAAATAAGAAGTGTGTGCTTGTTTTATTCTACAGGTAGATTTTCTAACATTGAAACAAATAAACAACTTTCTGGATTTTAATTATATATATATTTTAAAATATAGTCAAGTTGAATTCTGCATGATGATGTTGACATGTTGCAGTGATGGGCACTATGAACTCTGGCAGCACAGCCAGACTCACCCTTTGATATTAAGCAACTAGTGATATGAGGAGTTAGTCACCCGGCTGCATGGGTTTACTTGAAGCCTCTATCATATATTTGTACCAGTAAACTGATAAGATATGTGTAAATGAATGTAAAGGGATTCAGAAAGTCACCCACATCTTTAACATCTATATAACACAGTGGTGTTGTTTTCAAGAGTTTAATGCATTATTTGAACATTCACATAATATTTCTCCTTTAAGCTGCTACAGCCTGTTTAGTTTAACACTGTAAGTCTACAGGTCCTTAAATCAGGTGATGCACATCCCTTTTGTGTTTATGACAGCGGATTCTTTGGAGATAATCACGTGTGACAGAAATCTTACACCACACCTTTGTCTCTGCATCAGTGAGCAGTCAGATTGAATTCTGTAACAATAACAGCCTATTTAACCAAGCTGCACACACCCCCACCCCATAGAAGTGATTCGGCCGTGGCGAAGAAACTAAGAATGATCATATAACAGAATGGCATCAGCAACAAACTTGTGGCTTCTATCCTCACCTACAGGAGCCAAAAGGTGTTTTTTGAGCAATGTGACACAACATTTTTTCCCTTAATAACATTTTACAGGTTTTTTTTTAGTACTTGAGGTCTGTGAAAGTGTTTTTCCCTCTAGAAGTGAAAGACCATCGAGAAACCTTTATATTATAACTACCTAGTTGGAACACCTACTTTATATTATAACTACCAAGTTCGGACACCTAGTTGGAAATTCACAAAATGTCATTTATATTATGGAATTTTATTTTTAAATAGTTATGTTGAATTATGTTTCTACAGTTGTTTATAATTGCTTTTCGTTATTGCCATGTAATTGACCTTTTCAGGGTGTTTTAGAGTGCCTTTTCAGTTTTTCTGTACCCCCCCCCCAAACCTGCTAGGATCTAGGATTAGCTGCTCAGTCAGGAGGGGTGCTGTCTAGATTGTTTTGGGGAGATGTGCTAATATAGATCATTTCAAGGTAGCACACGTCTTTCCTCGAAAGACCAAAGCGCCTTGGAGGATATGCAAGATGTGTTTCAACCTTTATTCAACCATCCCCAAAGATCCCAGCTCTACAGTTGTATGGATGGCAGCATGAGAAGGGCAGACAGGGGGACATTAGACAAACTGGCATTCTGAAAACTGATATTGGCGCAATCTCCATACACAGAGCCTTGCGGTAAAATGATCTTTGAAGAAAGAGCTTTGGATCGAGTTGGATCATTACCTTTTGGGTGAAAGGCCTAAGTGCCGAAAGGCACACAGCAATTTATGTAACCATATTTGCTCCTTACATTTGCCTGGCACTGACTCTGATTAATTAAGGCTTGACTGGTGTGAGCATGATTGCCAAAGACAATAGCAAAGCCATAGTTAGCATGACACAGCAGCTGCTATCTGCCAGGCTCCGTGTCCCCAAGCAGCCTGGCTAAAGGAGGGTGTGTCTGCAAATAACCAGCTCTACAATGGAGAGAATCCCGATTACAACCCTATTAAAAGGCCTGTGATGTAACCTGCTCAGACATAGAGGATGCAAGTGTCACTTGCATCTGGGAAAGAGTTTATGCGTACATCTCTGGGGTTAAAGCCCATATAGGCCCATATAGGCTCTAAATCTTAATGAAATCTTTAATCAGTCAGATTTATTGCAGAATGTCATTTGGTGAGATTGCTTGAACAGTGACCTTCTGCCCTTCAACTAATTCAATTAAGGTCTTGTCAAGTGTTTCTGTTTTATTTTATATGTTTCAACTAATGTATGACGCTTTTATTGGTGTTTTATGAGAGAGTGAGAGACCAAGATAGAGAGAGAAGCAGAGAGTGAGAGAGAGAAACAGAGAGAAACACACACAGAAACAGAGAGAAACAAAGAAAGAGAGAGAAACACACACACACACACACACACACACACACACACACACACACACACACACACACACACACACAGAAACAGAGAGAGAGAGAGAGAGAGAGAGAGAGAGAGACTATTGGTTGAAGATTGCTAATCTTTATTAAACATTAGGCCACGTTTAGGCCACAGTGTGATGGGCAGCAGATCCTTTGCACATTCCTCCTCCCCAAAACATGGCCCTGAGAAAGAGCTGTATGTGTTACGTAAAAGCTTATTGCGTGTACGTGTGTGTGGATTGATGCAAGAATAAATACTGTGTGTGTGAGTTCAGCTACTGTCAGATCGCAGTAATTAGATTACAGTGAGGGAACAAAAGGGCTTCCCCATTAATAGTGGAAGGCTTCCTTAAGCATCTCACACACACACACACACACACACACACACACACACACACACACACAGGCACACACACAGCTACATGCGTTAGTTGCACAGTGGTTAACAAATAAATGAATCATACAAAAAAATACTGTTTAGGTACATTTTATTCCCCCAAAGTACAGGCTTTAACAATGCATTTCATTCCATTTCATTCCCCATTTTTAGAACTTTTTAGAACTTAACTACATTAATTACATACGTCCTCTGGGTGTGTACAGTCTCTGCATCTTAAAGAACATAACTGCAGTGTTATATGTTTTAAAGTGCAAGGTTTTTCAAAGTTTTAAGACTAGGAACTTAAAGCGTCGGCATTTAAAGGGTTCCATTGCATTTGTACTAATGGGCACAAAACATGCAAATAAATGAATGTAGTGAATGAACATTTTCTGTAAACGCCATGTTTGTGAATGGAGGTCCTGCTTCTCAGAGTGAATAATTTATAGTACAACTGCTGTGTTAATCTCTGAAAGTACTGTATATGGATTTAAACATACCTCTCGATGAGTCTATTTTTGGTTCTCTACTGTTTTCACACCTAAGCTAATCCGTGGATTAGGCATCAATGTTTCCAGCGAAAATTCAGTTGGTGGATTAAACTGCATTTAATCCATTACAGCTGCGTTCATGTTTCCAGATGGCATGCATTTGCATTAGTAATGAAGACAAGTTGTTTTAAAAACTTCCTCTTTTGCTTTGTGTCTGTGCAGCATGTGACGGTGCAGCTGATGGTGGCTGTTGGCACGGCGGTGATTGGCTCCTTGCAGTTCGGCTACAATACAGGTGTCATTAATGCACCTCAGACGGTGAGTGCAGCATATCTCATTCTTCACTGGCACAGAGTTACTATACCCTCTTCTGCACCCTGCTGGGTGTAACAAACACTAACATAGCAGTACAGCTATTATTTTAAAGGCTCAGGGGCAGAAAACATCAAAATGGTCAGTCGAAGGTTGATTGTTAGCAATTCTACACCAACATCATCACTGTCAGTGAGGATCTGATGATGATGTCTTTAACAGGTAATTCCATGCTTCTTCATGGTGGATTAATAACTAACCCATTAGTTAAGACTACAGTATTGTTATTTGTAATATCCCTATAATATATGAGCCCTTATTGTCCCTTTGGTTTGTTCAAGACAAGCTGAATATGCCCTTCCTGTATTCCTGTGAAGATTCATTTGTAAAGAGCTATGGATAATAATAGACAAACTCTACCCCCACTAGAGGTCCTTATCAGGCTGTGTTCAAAGTCTGTTTTCCACACCGTATATGGAAAACTAACTCCAAAGCAAGACACAAAGAAGTCTATAGTCGGATATTCTATAGACGGATTTATACATTCCTGATAAAATTATAGACTGTTAGTTGGGAAATGACTGAAATGGCTGTGCAGAAATGGGCTTGATTTGGTGATCGTGAACAATGTTGTTTAAATAGAACATTTGATTTTATGTTTCGGAGACACTTCTGTTCCTCACTCTCATAACTACAGCACTTACACCCACAGGCCTCCTATGACACTCACTGTCCAATTAAGTAGCTCCACTTACCATGGTTTACAATTACTGGCAGTTCAACTGTTTCTTTGCATCATTTGAAATGTTTTGAAAATGATTCACCACCTTAGTAATATCTGCTCACTGGTGGTCCTGACTATTAATGAACAGGGTAAAGGAGGCTAATATGCAGAAAAACAAATGCACAGCAGACTGTAATTGTAATTTCAGAGTGCACCTACATGGTAAGTGGAGCTGATAAAATGGACATTGAGTTTACATACATGGTTGGAGTATCTAACAAAATGGCTCATCGTTGTATTTTTGGACAGCGTGTGGCCTGGTTGTTAGGGAGGTGTGCCTGCGACCAGAAGGTCGCCACTGCTAGTGGCACCACTGAGGTACCCTGAGCAAGGTACTAGGGCTGGGCGATTAATCGAAAAGTAATCGAAATCGACATTCAGAACCTATAATCGATCTAATATTTCCAGGTCGATTATTTCAATTACTTTCCCTTTAAAAATATAGATTGTAGATAGAGTGTGTTTCCTTCAATTATTTTAAAATCAAGTAATGCACCCTTCATTCAGAAATCTCTCACTTGTAATATGTGAGCATATTTACCGTACAAAACTTGTCAGTGAACTATGAGGGCAAAAAAAAAAATAAAATAAAATAAAATAATCGTTCATTAATCGTAATCGAGTTAAAATGTTCAATGAATCGAGATTTTGATTTTAGAAATCGCCCAGCCCTAGTTCAGGACATAGTATGACCTACTGTGAGCTATACACAAGAACAAAACCTCACTTCTACAGACATTTCAGACAACACTAGGACTGGTATTCACAAAGAAACTGTAAATGAGTCCCAAACTGTATATAAGAAGATCTCATGAAGATAAACGAAGATCAGTGAGTTCAAGCATCAGCAGCCTTACAACAGCAGTCCCACACTAAAGATGCCAAATGTGGTCACCAACCATTTCTTGGCTGCTCAACTACTGATCAATACTGTGCAAATATGGAAAAAAAGGTCTTTAAAGTTAGGCCCAGGGTGAGGATTAGGATTAGGTTTAGGTTTTGGGCTGAGGATAATGTTGGGGTCAGGTTTATGGACAATTTAATATTTAGTTCAGTGTGAGTTAAAAGTGTATGAAGTATTCATACAACATCTAAAGAGATGTTACCATTCTTTGTAATGAAACCTAGCAGTATTTTCATTAAACCTGTTCCAATAAACTCAATATATCCATAATTGTCATACATTCATAATCTCAATTAAATACTCTTCACAACATACAAGATTAATATGATATTCCTTGTGAACGCCAAAACCGCAGGGTTAAACTACAGAGCAGCAAGCACACTATTATTACAACTATGAAAACAGTAAAGCCATTATATGCAGATGACCAAAGGTGGCCTAGTGTTCCATAAACACCTGCACAAGGCAATAATTATGTTGCCTGGTGTGTCATGGACAATGAGCCCATCGACTGCAAAGTCTGCAATCACGCAACACTGGGTAATATGAGCATAGACATCACACGATTAGCCACGGCCACCCAAACAGAAAATCCGGTACTGGTTCATACATTACAGCTCATGCACAAGAATTATTGACTTGCACTCTAAACCCATCACACACAAGACTTCTGTGCAAACTTCATGCAGAATCATCACTTCATGTACAGTTTTTGAGAAAGTAGACAGGGATTCAGGGTGATATCAGAACCGACCAATGAAATAACAGGGTTACGTTCTTAAAACGGTGAAAAAAAAGTCAGCATGACCAGTGGATTTAGGAGTCAGGTGGTTAAGCGATGTCACAGAAGTCACGGTACAGTTTGGACATTACAGTTCGGCACAACAAGAAAAAAAAAAAACGACCAAAAAAACACCCCAATAACTACCTTTCTTCTCATTTATTCCATCGTACTCTCAAGGTGACATATTTATGTAGGGCTGAAAAAGCAATAAGTCACAATTGGCAACAGAAAATCATCTCTTATGTTTTAAAAGTGCAAAATAAATCAAATAAATCAGAAGAAAACATGTGCATTAGGAGTTTTTCAGTTTGTCCCACCTAGACTATTTTTACACATTCAAAGCTAAAGCCCAAACCTCCCATTAAAGAGAGAGGATTCCTGATAGCAGAGGAAGACAGCTGGTTCAGCCAGCAGGTAGTATATTACCAATTGACATCTTAAAAGTTTCCAGCTACCACATATTCTCTAAATGGCTGCATGCACCAAACTAGAGTTTGGGGCAAAAACACACACTGCTCCATGCTAGAGCTCATTTCTGAAGGATTCATTCAAGAAGTAGGACTGTAACAACGCCTACTGTGATACTGCAATATAAAAATGCGAGCATGCATGATGGAGAATCAACCTACAAATTATATTTGATGGAACTGCATTGTTTATAATGATAAATCAATACCAATTAACAATCCAATACAACATTTCACCCACACCCTTCCAGCTCTACTTTCATTAGTCAATTGTGTAATGACTGAACACAGTCATCGCTTTTCTTTAAGCAAATTTCATTCTAAATATTGTGCAAATAATGAATGCTTTCATTTTGTTGAATATATGTCAGACCATGAGATCTGAAATGTCTATCGATGTGTGTGTTTGCTGTTTCTTTACACTCCTGTCCTGAACTGGAATATGAAAGGTAAAATACACTATATGGACTAAAGTGTTTTCAGGGTTTAGGCTAGGCTCCTTACTTCCAGTGAAGGACAAACTTAATGCTTCAGCAAACCAAGATATTTTGGACAACGCCATGCTTCCAACTTTTTGGACACAGTTTGGGAAAGAACCATTTCCAGCATGACTGAGCCCCAGTGCACAAAGCAAGCTCCATAAAGAACTTGACTAACCCACTCAGAGCCCTGATCTCAACCTCATCCAACACATTTGGGATGAACTGGAACAGAGATTGTGACCCAGGCCTCGCCCAACATCAGTACCTGACATCATAAACGCTCTACAAAACAAATGGGCTTATGGAAAGCCTTCCGATAAGAGCTGAAGCCATCTGTGTATTTGAATGCCTTGTCTTCAAAGCCCCTGTTGGTGTAATGATCAGGCATCCCTATACATGTATGTGTATGTTAAAAAGGCTGAGCTTCAGAGGTCCAGATTCGATCTAGGACATAGCTATACAGTACAAGTAGCTGTAAGGAATATTTTACTCAGAAAAAATAATGAAGTGGGCTACTTTTTTTTAATCCAAATCCACTGTGATTCTCCTGAGAAAGTAAACTTCAGCATTGGATGCCCTTGTCAGGGCTTCCTTGAACAAATAAAGTTGTGGTGCAGAACCAGGAACTAATTTCATTAGGGGCTGCCATTTGTGAGTGATTAAGGCCTGCTCTCACATAATGCTGTGCCGGCCACAAAGATCTCAGAGGTTAATAACCAGTTACAATCAATTACTCCACCAATCTGATACAATCAATGGGACCCTCCAATCACAACAGAGCAGAGAAACAAAGCCGAATACAGTCAAACCACGTGGACATCTCAGGCGTGCGGCAGGTCAAGGTGAATGCATGAAGGGATAATGTGCCTGTAAGTAAAAGTAAGGGGTCATAAAAAACAGCTGCTGTATATAACAGCATGCTATATAGTGACATTTGCTTCACAAAAACAGAGTACAGTACTCCTCCGTTTTACACAGATCAGCATTCGAGGATTCAGTCCAGCCCAGCGGTGGCGGTAATATACTGAAAAGTTGTCAACCACCATAAAAAGAAGAAGAAGCAGCCTGCTGCAGCATGTAGCATGACTGCTCCATGTCTTGTATTTAAGTGTTTTTACCTTTTCCCCCCAAATTTCCAACAGTTTCAGTTCCAACAATCTCAGTTTATTTAGTATTAGTAAGCTGTGCCCTGTCTATACATGCGGGTAGAGGGAGTTATTTCAATGCTTCTTTGTGTACAATTCTTTGCACACTGCTAATGCTAACCGCTACTGCTAACTTTTTTTTTCAAGCAATAAAGTTTTCTGATTCTGATTATTTATTTACCTTTACACATATAAAACTGAGTTTAACATGAAATTAAAGTGTTCTGGGAGCATATTTTGGGGTATATTTAAGATTTACACTATAAAAATAGGCTTTTTTTTTTACCAAAACAAAAACAACATGGTTTTTCACTATACTGTTCTCTTGGAACCTATACATTTACTATATACATTTATTTTTGCCTTACATTATGTCTCCGTTTGCCTTAACATACACCAAAAATACACTAGCTGTCATGTAGTAGTAGTAGCCTCATGGTCACAACACTAGCCTATGAACCCCATGTCCACAAAGTTGCAAGTTCAAACTTCCACTTTCTACTACTGTGTCCCTGAGCAGGACACTCAACCCTCAGTTGCTCCACGAGGACTGTCCCTGTAACTAATGCTTGTAAGTCACTCTGGATAAGAGTGTCAGCCAAATGCCCCCTTTTTCAGAACGCAATAATACACTGCTCTCCTAAGTCCTTCCTCTCTATTTTTATGCCACACACAATGGCTTGGCTTACATAAATATAAGTCCTCAAATAGAACAATTTCAATGTCTGCTGCTCTACCCCTCTAACAAAATAAACTCCAAAAATTATGCACCCTCAGACAAAAAGCCCAGTCCACTATTGGACTCCCCTTCAAATACCTAGTTTCCACAAAAAGCGAAATGAGAAATCCTTGGAAGAGGCAGTAAAGTGTATCAGCATTTTAAATTTCAATACAGTTTTGAACATCCTTTTGTCCGTGACGCTGTTCTCAACCGATTACACCTTTGACATTCACTGATTGCATAAATGAGGAATGTCTTGTGGCACTTACTGAACACTTTGTCATTTACGCTGTGCAGAAGGACAGGACTGTGCTGGCAGTGAGGTTGCCACCAGAAAGCTATTCTGCGTTAAATCCCAATAAGACAATAATTCTCCATAATCAATCAATGCAGAGTGTTTATGTAATTAAAAAGTTGCCAAATCAGGCAATTATGGGTCTTACAACAACAACGAAAAACTAAAATAAACTGAGTGAATGCAGCAGTGAGAAATGTTTAATTGACGTTTGTAAATACCACCTTTAGAGGGCAGCAGTGAGAACTGTTTGTTTATTTGAGTTCAACCTGTTTCTGTCATCAGTTGGGAGTGAAAACTACAAAGCAAGACCGCTACAAAACACAGTAATATTGATTATCTCATAACACTGGCACCTGACAAGGGGTAGGATTCATTTGACAGCAAGTGAAGTCGGTTTTTGATGCTAATGTATACGTAAATTAAACTTTTTTTCTAATTTGAAGTTGTTTAGGCAAAAACTTTTGTTAAAACATTTGAACAAAAGCAGATAATTCCACATTTAATGTACAAATAAAACATCTTTTAAGATGGCTATTAGCAAAAGTTGCTGAAACTCCCTTTAAGAAAGCACATCTCCAGCTGAAGAGTCGCAACCGATCCTGAATACACTGAAAGGCTGAACAGATTTTTCAAAAATAGCTCTGGTGTTTGTCATTTTCGCCAGGGGATCATGAACTTGCAGTGCCTTGAGAATGGACGAATAACAGCTTTTGTGACCAACATATTTAGGGTTCAGATTGTGCTGTGTGTTAAGAAAAACTCACAACAGCCAATTCATTTTTTAAAGAATGGCTTTCATTGTCTGTAGCAAATTGACTTTTCCAGTATAAAACCGACTGATAAACAGTTCTGGGGGAGTCAAGCAGCTGCTATAACCTCAATGTTGTCTATAGCAACAATCTGTCATCACCCAGAAAGGAAAAGACAATATCTGTACAGAGTTAGTTTTCATTTAGGTTGTTTTACTCTACTAAAAAATCTGCTAAGCCAACTTACAATATAAAGCTGCTCTGTTTGTAAGCAGTGGCACTCCTGCATAGAGTGTTAGCCACATGGCATTCCTGGAATTTCAACCCATGATGCAACAAAATATGTTTCAGCATGTTCCAGGTATTCCCAATAGAACTTGAAATGATTATTTTGAAGGCACTGTGAGTAGCACTCTGTCATCCCTCTTGATAAACTGGAGCTAAGCTTCGGTTTCCAGCAGTGTAGAGTCTTTGCAAACTGTCAAAAAAAAACAAACCAGTACAGACATAGGTAACAATTTTACAAAATTCCAATTACTAGTCACTACCTAAACAACTCAGAGCTGTCTTGGTGGGACCTACACAATATTAGGTAAGTAAAGCCCCTTATAGGCACAGCATGCAGCGTGAACAAACTGAAATGTTTTTCCTGAATTCACTCAATTCACCAAGTGAAGCAGTCGGCAGTCACCAATCGGGGGCACATGGGGACAGTCCCTTGCTAGGGTACCTCAGCACCAATAGCAGTCCTGGCATTTGAACCTACAACCTTCTGATCACAAAGGCAATTCCCCAACTGCCAGGCCAAGTGGTGTAATGTTATTAATGTGATCAGCCCATTTGGCTTCTTTTGGCTTGTACCTCTAATAGCTGCGTATTACGACTAAAAATGTTAACTGCAGTTTGTAGGACAATTCATTGTCACCTAATACTAGTATTAGTATACTACTGATCTGATTTGTCTTAAACATATGCAGCATTAAAATAATGACCTGTTTTCTAAAGGGCTTCACCAGTAGTGATGCGCGAGTCGTCCCATGAAGTTGGGCAGGTTTGGTTCGGCTTGTTTTATTTCACAGGTGCAGATGAGGGTGGGCCGAAAGTGACAAAGCAGCATTCAGACAAAACTGTAAACAACCCCCAGAAACATTGCAGGTCGGGTTCGGGTCACCGATTAAATCATAATTTTGTAGGTTGGGCAGGACAGGCTGGAGCCAGTTGCTTATTGTAGGTCATTATTAAACCTACTAGTATCTACAAACAAGCTATCCCACTGAAACTGCCCACATTACAACCCTTACTGGAGGAAATACCCACCTAACAAAAGGACATCACACTGTGTTGAACGTGCTGTTTCAGGCTAGATCTGTTACAGGACTGGACCGGTGATCCCTGGCATCGGTTCAGGCCGTCTCTAGCTTTCAGGCAAGCTTCAGTTCACTGGATTTTCAGTTCACCAATACGTGTGACTCCATTATGATCATAACATCACCCACACACTCTCCTGAGGTAAAACAGGCGGCGTGTGTTTACCTTCACACTGCTGTTTAACACAGGGTTCTCGGCCTACGTCTTCAAAAAAAATAAAACAAATTTTAAATAAAAAACGACACCATCAAAATACCGTGTTTTTTTTCCCCAAAGGAGACAGCAGAGACATTCAATGGCTTTCTGAAGACCACCTAACCAATGTGACATACTGAAATCCTTGCTGGTCGTTAGGCCTGCAGCGACGCGTCGATGACGTCGACGACTCGATTCTAAAAAAACGTCGACGTCAAATCCAGTATTCGGCGCATCGCGTCCACTCACCAGACGCACGTGGGC
>JBBPDB010000134.1:20998836-21008983 GCA_037974465.1 Brachypetersius altus
GAAGACATGCCTGGCCATTTTGGACAAGAAAGAAAATAATAAAACCACCACTGTGATGAAATCGTGAACGTTCATCTACAATTACCAAACATCAATGATAGTATTGGATCAAAAAATGAGGCTTTGCAGGCTTTTGAGAAATAACATTTTAACATTTCAATTTTACAATAAAGTGACCAATGCGTTCAGATATTTAAGGTGTTCTTACCATTAGTGGATACATAATTGTTGTTTTGTTATTTTCTCCTTACAGATCATTGAGGGGTTCTACAATGATACATGGTTTAATCGCTATAATGAATATATGCCTGCCAGCTCCCTCACCACACTCTGGGCCGTATCAGTCTCCATCTTCTCTGTGGGAGGCATCTTCGGCTCCTTCTCAGTGGGGCTGTTTGTCAATCGCTTTGGCAGGTAATGTTTCAGAGGCTTCCTACCAGCCTGCTGAAGGTGATGCATAGACGTGGGCTTTCTGCAGTATAACTTTCTGTTCAGCCCACCTCTCTCTGGGGTCTCGTTGCAGGAGGAACTCGATGCTTATCGCTAATGTCTTGGCCTTCATAGCAGCTGCTCTAATGGGCTTCTCCAAGCTGGCGGCATCCTGGGAGATGCTGATCTTTGGACGACTGGTTGTGGGCCTTTACTCAGGCCTGTCCACGGGCTTTGTGCCTATGTATATTGGTGAAATCGCTCCGACTACCCTGCGCGGAGCACTGGGTACCCTGCATCAGCTGGGAATTGTTGTTGGCATCCTGATGGCACAGGTAATGAGCAGCAATCTTCATCAAACTTCAGCGATAGGAAATATCCTTCACTCTTCAACCTCATATCTTTACCACAGTCATTTTACAGGAGAGGCAAACAATTGCTTTTAAGCTTTTATATATGTGGATTCAATTCCATGTTAGCAGCCTATGGCTGCTGTGTGCTTGAGCAAGCACACTAATTAAATTGCTCCTTTATTACGTTTTTCCAGGGTTTTATTCACATGTATTTTATTCCACTGATGACATTTATATGGTTTTATGTATCAAAACAATTATAATTATTTTGGACTTTGTCTATACCTAAGGCTGATATATGAAAATAGCCTGTTCTCTGACTATCTGTTATATCTTGTGCTTTATTCAAAAACCAGTCTGGCCAAAACAGACCCTGTGAACGAACAGTTCAGCTGTTGTAGGCGTGATTATAGGATATATTTAAATATTTATATAATATATTTTTTTTTCAGTTAACCATATTAGATAGCAAAAAGTGTTTTGCAGCCTTTTTTTTTTTTCTGGACAGTATGGGCTGAGCAATGAAGGATACAGTTTAACAAATTTTTAACAAATATAGATTAACAATTATTCAAATCCTGTATTTTAAAAAAGCAAGGAGCTTTTCCCCCATGAAACCCTTTTAAATTGTAATTTCAACTAAAATGCTTAGTTATATTAACAGAAATATCTGATGAGTCCCTTGTTCATTCTGTTTTCTGTGTCTGATTTGTTTTATTGTCTTGTCTTGCAGGTCTTCGGCATTGAGTCCATCATGGGAAATGCTACGATGTGGCCTTTCCTGCTTGGCTTCACCTTCATCCCGGCCTTGATTCAGTGTGCCCTTCTGCCTTTCTGTCCTGAGAGCCCGCGCTACCTGCTCATTAATCAGAATGAAGAGAACAAAGCCAAGAGCGGTGAGTGTTTATAAAACTTCTTTATTCAGAAATCATGCTCTCAGCAGCTCTGGTCTTACAGGCTTTAGCTGTGAACCAGTTGTAACTGTGGAAATGTTCTGGTGGTTCTGAAGAAGCTGCGGGGCACTGATGACGTGGGAGCAGACATCCAGGAGATGAGGGAGGAGAGCCGACAGATGATGAGGGAGAAGAAGGTGACCATCCTTGAGCTCTTCCGCTCTCCAATCTACCGCCAGCCTCTCATCATTGCCGTCATGCTGCAGCTCTCCCAGCAGTTCTCCGGCATAAACGCTGTGAGTTTACACATCTGTGTGTTAAACCCTGTGGTAACTCTTATAGAACAACAAAATTAGGTTTAGTTTCATTTCATTTACAGTTTGATCAGACAGAGTCTACAAGAAGTTTGTAATATTTGGGAGCTCCTTTAACACTCTTCATTTTACTGTGTTGCAGGTCTTTTATTACTCTACAAGCATATTCAGCAAAGCAAAAGTGGCATATCCTGTATATGCCACCATCGGTGCTGGGGTTGTGAACACTGTGTTCACTGTAGTATCGGTACGCTGCATTTCTTTTGTTATCCGTAACTTTCAGTTTGTATTGAGGACTACAGTCTTGTTAACATGATCATTAGGGATCTGGATTCTAAGTTTAAATGTAGCTGAGGACTATGTGTTGTGTGGGTGTCATTTATCACAGCATGTTCATTTATTGTATGTAATTTTATGATTTTTTTCAGGGTAGGCTTTTTAAGCATGAATATAAAAGTTTACCTAATGTGTCACTCGATTTCCTGTCTTGGCAGCTGTTTGTGGTAGAGCGAGTGGGGCGGAGATCCCTGCACCTTATTGGGCTGATGGGAATGGCAGTGTCTGCTGTGGTCATGACCATTTCAATGGCACTAACCGTGAGTGCTGCACTCTGGACATTTTCAGTTTTTCACTCGATGTTGGATTTTACAGTTTTGCCTTTTGTCTATATGTTTTAAATAACTTTCGATTCATTAGAATGTTCAATATATATTTTTTTAATTATTATTATTATTATTATTATTATTATTATTCATAGTGCTTTCTGTATTCTCAAGGGTCTTTGCATTTTTACATTGCAATGTGTGAGAGTGAGAAATTATTACTCAGTTTTGTCCACAATTGAGTTATGTCCAGTTCCACCAACAAGCTTGGTCTGCACTAATTACCAAACCGGGAGGGAAAAGACTGTACAGAGTATAAAGCGCTACCACAACTTTCCGAACAACCATCAACACCAGTAGCTGGAGAGGATCGCTATATGCTAACTCTTTACGTCAGCTGACAGATACCTGCATTGTACTGTAATGGGGAAGAAAACGTGGGCCTTTCTCTTTACTTAATCAGAGTAATACACTCTCAGACCCCTGGCCATGGATGGCTGTGGCATACTTGCTTACACATCTCATTTCCAATAAAGTTTTTTTTTTTTTTCTTCTAGAGCACCGTGAGTGAGTTGTTTGAGTACACACAGTCGAATGATTTATCATGTGTCCATGTTCATGTAATCCTTTCTAGGAGAAAGTTCCAGACCTTTCATACGTCAGTATTGTGGCCATCTTTGTTTTCGTGGCATTCTTTGAGATTGGGCCAGGTCCCATTCCGTGGTTCATCGTGGCTGAGCTCTTCAGTCAAGGCCCAAGACCCTCCGCTATCGCTGTTGCAGGCTTCTCCAACTGGACTGCTAACTTTATAGTAGGAATGGGCTTCCAGTATGTAGAGGTATGGAAACTCGGATACTTTTTATTGGATACCTTTTACATTCTTGTTTCAGCAGTGCCTTATTCTTGTGTTTCATTCTCTCATCAGCTACTCACAGGCCCATACGTCTTCATCATCTTCACCGTGTTGCTGCTCATCTTCTTCGTCTTCACGTACTTCAAGGTGCCTGAAACTAAAGGCAGGACATTTGATGAAATCTCGGCAGGCTTCCGGCAGAAATCTGGAGCGGAGAAGTATGCCCCAGATGAGCTCAATGCACTGGGGGCGGATTCCCAGCTCTGAACCCCGCCCAACAACTCTGCTCGCTCTGTGCGTATAGACTGACTCAGTGGACGTCCATTAAGTCTCAAAGAACATACTGTAGCATGTAGAGCAACAGTAGACACATTTCTCTCCTGCAGGGGAGTAAATCAGTGGGCGAGTCTGTGATCGACTCCACTTTGTTTTATTTTTTTATACACATATATATTTGTGAAGTATTCTTTTTCTCTTAACAGAGGATTATTAGTTTCTACCCTGGTCTCTTTTGTAGAGACACACATCCAATATTGTGCTGCATTTGAATACAGTGTGTTACCCACCAGGCTATGTGGTCCATATCAGTGCATTCATATACCCTGCAAAATTGAGTAAAATTATAACTATAAAAATTGGCCAAAAAATGTAAAAAAAAAAAAAAGCCATAATTAATGCACCCTTACTTTTGTGATATTTTGTCCTTAGCCTTGTTCCTGAGCACTTCCCCATTAAAAAGGAGCGTACTGTGTAGGCTGTACCTTCACCGCTAATTCACTTTATCCTTTATTACACCATTCTACTTAAGTAATGTCTAAAGATTTTATTTATACTGTGTTTTAAATAACAGCATTATTACTGTGTATAAATAGTACTGTTTCCACTCGACCAATATAGGACTGGCACAATTTATTTATTACTTTAAATTGCTGCTCTAACCTCTGGAACAGTGAGCGTGGGTTTGTTTTGAATCCCTTTATGTCTGTTGAGTTTAACTCAAGTGGAATAATGCAGAGTCTGATAATGAGATGCATTTAAATTCTAAAGTGCATCATGCTACATGGAAACCCAAAGCTTAGGTTAAACCACGTCTTCTGAAGATACGTGGATGCTGCAAGGCCTTTTGCATAACTCCTTCAAACACACCTCTTGACTATTTTCTTTAATTGGACCAAGTTTATTGTACCCCTGTTAGATAATATCACTGTGGTCTCATTGTACACTTTCCAGATGTGAGTATTCAGAACCATGGAACCACCTAATTTGTATCAATTGAATGCATCTTTGTTTATTTATTGCACATCATTAGGCATTATCAGTGTGCGTGATATGCTTTCATGCTTGTTGAGTGCAGCCTTGTGTTTGCTGAGTGTGAGTGTGCACATATGCATACACTCATTTAACAGTTTTGTTTTCACATTCATTGCACAATCTGTGCCAGAGCCGTTATGGGAAGTTTGCATTAATGTAATAAACATTGAAGAGTCCATGGCTTCAGAATATTAGAACATTCAAGACATCAAATATTCATAACGTTTAAATCACTATGATCTGAGACATTCTTGTGTTATTTTAGTGGTTTATTGTTGTAACTGTAATGGTTAACATTGGAGGATTTGAGGACTGGCAGCAGAGGTATGAAGTTAAACAATGTGCCAAGATATGCCACTCTCCTGACAGTTCATCGCTTTTGTAACTTGTCATTTGATAAACTGAGGCAATAAAACAAAACATACAAACGGGACAACTGTGCTGTGATATTTTTCTCTGGCTTTGACCATTTAGGTGCTGCAATTACAGTATCCTTTTATCCGTTTTGCCAGTTTTGCGGGAGTTTCCCAGTGCTGGCAGTCATGACCAACAGGAGGCAGCATCGCTCTTATCTATGGCTGATTATCTGGGTGTTTATATATTTATATAAAACAGTCTTTCTATGTTCACAGAATTAAACAGCAGCAAGAAGTACTTGGTATTTAACAAGTAAAATATGTGAACAACAAAGAACCTGATCATATTATGTTGATCTTAATTAAAGGCTGTTAAAAATACTAACGTAGTTCTGTCTTATGATCTCTATTTTCTCCATCTCTTGAGGGAATCCTGTTCCTTAGGGAAGCCTTACCTGGTAGACTGCAGTAATTACAGAACTGTTGTAACATGCTGCAATATGTTGCAATGCTGTATGCTGTTATATGCTATATATCTTGGATGTACTGGTCTATAGAAATATGGACACGTTGTTTTCTATGGCAGTCTCTAGCTATCTGTCTGAAAAAGGTGTTTCAACCAGTCAGTGTTCAGCACCACCAGTATACTAATCACTGCCTTATCATCTGGAATCACCTGCACCTGTTTCTTCACTGTTCTCATTGCTTAGTTCTGCTATGATTCATATGTAGGTCACTGTGTGGCTTAACAACAAAAAACATTCCTCCGGATCGGGTCGGGTCCAGGGACTGGACTGAAAATGAGTCTTTGAAAGACCTTCAGGAAGCCTGAAGAACTGTTCCTCAAGACTACTGTGTTAAACAATACAAGAAGGCCTGACTCTTCGGAAACATAATACAAAGAAATGAGAGGAGACTCAAGACAGTACTGTATATTTATAATCATATACTAAGCACAGCATCACCTCAGTCTTTAGTATCTTTAGTTAGGAACTATAACTATCATACAGCGACACATTTTTAGGTTTCATTGACACCATACATCCTGTCTTGACTCCAGACTTCATTATTTATTTCTAATTCTACAAAAAGGTACAAACGTTTCTCCTTTCCTATTCTAAAGGACACAATTGGGCCTGAAGAAGCATGCTGTGCCTCTACATTATTTGTGCTTTGATGAATAAAAATGTACCTGTATACAGTAAACCCCCAGTCGGGTGCTCTCGGAACGTAACCCACGCGGGGATTACTGTTTTACATTTTTCTTTTCTGATAGCAATTGTCAGTTTCATACACCTCAGTCTCTTTACTCCCCCTCAGTTTAGCCATCCAGACATCACTGACTAGGCGAAACGGCGCGGGCCTGAGACTGCACCCCAGACATTACAGTAATGACACGGCCCTAACGAGTACATGTATGCTTTACTAGACATCCGTGAACTACACGTCTGTTATAAAAGCACTGGGCTGAATCACGCTGGCTGATGGGAAATTACTTTCTTTAGGACTGATCCTTGTGAAGCAGGGGTTCATCCAGATGAAAAGCTTGGGTGCGCTTGATCCCTGCCAGGCCTCAAAAGATCAAAGCCGGATTTGAAGTAGACAGGCTCAAAAGGAAGAATGCAATGTCACTGTCCATTCCCCTTTTGTCCTTTCCTTTTTCGTGTGGCTAAACATGAGGGAGCAATGCATTTACAACTGTCTCTTTTCGGCCAGAGCAATCTTTGCTCAGTTGCCGGCCTAATGCAGATGTTCCACCCAGTGCCACTTCCGAAGGCCAGTTGGTCGCCATTGACATTGTCCCAACTTGATGGGCAGAGCCAGCGGTGTAACGACTATCATTATCAGAATGTCATCTGGTGACACAGAGTGACAAATTGCAAGTGATTAGAGCAAGCTGATGGGTTTTCACCTCAGCTGTCCACACTTTTATTCACATCACTCATGCACACGCTCTGAATGAATGCATGGGATATTTGTTTTTCTGTCTAGCTCCCTTGGAGCTGGGGTAATGAATACACGAGCCGCAGTTTTCATTGACATTCAGTGATACTTTTTCTGATTGTATCAAAAACTAATTTTTGGAGATGCTGCGCACAGCATGCAAATAGCAGCTTCTGAAACTGGGGTATTTACATATCATGTGTGAGCTGAGCTGTTAAAGGGGTGGGGGAAAAAGGCGCCAAACCATTACTTTACATAAGCGATCATGCAGAAAGTCTCCCCCTGAAAACATTATTAATCACTTTCTTTTGCATACACACTGATATAAACACTCTCACAGGTTTGCACACTGGACAGCTGGGCCTCCCAGCACACTTACCTATCAGCATAATATTTACATTGGTGAAATGATTTATTTCCTTTACTCCTTTAAATGAAACATGGGCAAATGAAAAAGAGGCCTCTGATTCAGTGTGTGCCCTAAGCCAGAGCTGGCCAAGAAATGAGTGGTGTTGTGTGTATAATGAGTCGAGCAGAGAGGTGTGGTGAGGCTTATCTTCCCAGGCCTGTAATTAAATTTGTTCCCTCTTACTCACTTGTACTGAGAGTGGTTCATCTGGAGACAACTTGACCTAGATTGCTGAGAGATGGTTCTCCACACCCATCGGACTGCCCTTCACCACTTCATCCAGCACTTTCCCTGCAGCGTGAACAACGGTGAGATCATCGCTCGTGAAGAGGGCTTCATCAGCATTATATCTCTATAATTAAAGAGTGTCAAGAGACAAGCAAAGACAAGAATGAAACACTCTGCTTGGTGGAACCTTTAAGGAGGAAATACAGTAGTGCAGAGACATACGAATTCTGCAGGGAATTTTTGTTTGTCATCCTCCACCCCAGCAGAAAGGGATTTCAGAGCGTTAGATCATTTTCCTGCTCAAACAGACTTGATTGGTCATTGCTTTATTTCTACTTTGAGCAGGTGTGCTAAAGTAGCGAAGGTAGGGAATCAGTATTCTATATGTGACCAATAGAAATTTTCTCTCACACCAGTAATGACACTGGGGTGTATTACAGTTTTTCTCCATTGGTTTGGCTCATTTCTTGAAACAGAAATTGCATTCTTAACATTATAAGGTAATTTGGCCAAACAGTCTTACAGTTCTGCGCAACATTACAGCTCACTAGCAACAGCTTATATTTCTCCCAAACCGGCTCACACATGCTAGGTTCCTGTCCCATATAAAGAGTCAGTACCATCAAAATGATAAAGATCTTACTCAGTTGCTTCGGCTCATTTGCATTCACTTAGTGCTTTTGCCAAAATAACCTGGATGGTTACCTGCAAAAAATCACCTGCAAAAGCTCATATCTCTCCTAAAACAGTTTACTCATGTGTCAAAACTAAATTCCTTTCTCATATAAATAGTCAGTGCCCCCAAAATGCATCGTCCCTATGGCATTGTGTAAGCACTGCAAGTCAAAATGCCTAGATGTTTTGTCACTATGGCAGGGGTCTAGCTAACAGAATACAATTATGTATAAAACTGGAAAAAGGATTTTACAGTAAGAGCAGCCTCAAAAGTTTGACATCACACACACTGCACTCATACTGCCAAGGAAATTTTTATTCACAGACCATCCTCCCTCTCCTGACCACCATCCTCATCCTCCTGTCCACCACCCTCATCCTTCTGGCCATCCATGTGTTGCTCTCTGTTTGGCAGCGGATATGTTCCCTTGCAATGCAGTGTGGGAAGAAATGTCTCAACCCTCCCCTACTGATCCCCTGTGATGTCCACGCACGCAGCATCCATTACATGGAGCAGGGACCTCTGCTCTTGAGCCTGATGTTCATACACTCTCCACGTCCAAGCGGAAAAATACTCCTCAATCGGATTGAGGAAAGGAGAATATGGCAGTAGTAGCTCCATGAGGATGAGTAGTGAACTAGGCCCTGATGAGCCCCGGTGGAAAATCACATTGTCCCACATGATCACATAGTGTGGTAGGTGAGTACCTCTCTCATTTTCTGGGACCAGATCAGTATAAAGACAGTCCAAGAAAATGAGGAGCTAGTGAGTGTTGTATGGGTCTAAACTGGGGATGTGTGTGGCCACATCATTTTCACATATGGCAGCACACATTGTTACAGTTTTTCTCGATTGCTTAAACACTTTTGCTCACTCTGACAACACACAGGATAAAACTGAAGCTCAATGGCCAAAATGACTCATTTTGTTAGCAAAATGCTCTAACACTCACAAAACATTAAAAACATGCAACATAAGCAAATATTTCCATCAAACACCACAACTTGTTAATTTAATTTTTGTTCTTTCAGTCAATCATTACACGATGGATAACAAAATACAGCCATCAATATGCAATATAATACTTTACAAACTCAAATGGATACTGAAAAAAAAACTACCACAGGAAACTTATGGGTGGAAATACCTTTTTAAAAAAAAGAAAAAAAAATATATATTTTATCTTTCACATTTAGTCCATTCGTTCTTGCCGATTATGCCACAGGTTCTCATCAACATTGCATTGAATGTTTTTCATTTTTACACCGAGGGAAATACCTCCTTGCATGGCGTATCCATCCCTGGCAGTCCTCTGCACCTATTGCCAGGCAACCAGCATTCATTGCCTCCAGGAGGGGCATCTGCTCATATGGCCGGTGATCATACACCTTCCACCTCCAAGCAGAGAAGAACTCCTCGAATGGGTTCAGAAAAGGCGAGTATGCAGGGAGGAATTGCATCCTAACACGAGGCTGTGCTGCAAACCATTCATTCACAAGGCGAGAGTGGTGGAAAGCCACATTGTCCCAAATTATGACATACAGAGTCATGCCAGGCCTCAACAGCCCTCTCTCTTCGGGTGGAATCAGTATTTCTCTCAATGCATCAAGAAATGTGATGAGGCGTTCTGTATTGTATGGGCCAATAGTTGGTATGTGGCAAAGGACCCCATCATTGGAGATGGCAGCACACATGGTGATATTGGCACCCCTCTGACCTGGCACTGTGACAGAGGCCCTCTGCCCAATGATGTTCCTCCCGCGTCTCCTCACTTTACAG
>JBBPDB010000134.1:21009083-21026871 GCA_037974465.1 Brachypetersius altus
ATCCTCATCCTCCTGTCCACCATCCTCATCCTCCTAGTCACCATCCTCATCCTCCTAGTCACCATCCTCATCCTCCTAGCCACCATCCTCATCCTCCTAGTCACCATCCTCATCCTCCTGACCACCATCCTCATCCTCCTGACCACCATCTTCATCCTCCTGTCCACCATCCTCATCCTCCTGACCACCATCCTCATCCTCCTGACCACCATCCTCATCTTCCTGTCTACCAGACAGTCCAAGAAAATGAGGAGCTATTGAGTGTTGTATGGGCCTAAACTGGGGATGTGTGTGGCCACACCATTCTCAGATTTGGCAGCCCCTCGCTGGCCAGGGACATCCACTGTGGCCCGCTGGCCAATGATGCTACGGCCACGTCTGCTGTCCTTGGTCAGGTTGAAACCAGCCTGATCGACAAGGGGTTTCATTCCCTTCTAACGCCATTATTCTACAATACAATACACTACAATAGTGTAAAAAATTCAAATAAGTCATACAGAAAATTACATAAGATTGTTCTATGTTCTCCTCCACAAGTTCAGTATAGCCTACTACTGGCCATGACTCCAGTGGTTCCAAACCTGGGGTACAGGCCTATGCAGAGGTACTGCAGGGAGCATTTCACACAAAGAGGAGAAAGTAATACTGAAGACAGTTTTCTGTTTCAGTTTTTAGGCAAAATTCTGTAGTCAGATTATAGACAACCAACAACTGACTTACATGCACATACTGGTACTGCAGCTCTTTCACTCATTTCCTCTCAAATGGTCCCCTGTAAATCTGGAAGTTGCCCTTGTTCATTTACTTGGCGAGGTACCTCCATGCTCATACTGCAAATGGTACTGGCCAAGCTCTATATGTACATGTTTGGCAGCATTCTCACCCACAGACAGCCCCTGTCTGGTTGGTTCTGAGATGTGGGAAATTCCTCCTTTGTTAGGCAAGTTCTAATTTCACCTGTCAATTACTGTCAAGAATTTATCAGATGTTCCAAGAAATTCATATATGATATTCATGGCATTATGTTCTTGAAAAATTTTGACAATTGAACAGACTATAGTGCATATGATGACCTACACAATGAAATCATGCTGACATGTTTTGGAGAGAACAACCATTAGACTGAGAATCAACTTAGATCTCAAGATCTATTTATTTGGAAAATGTGCTAAATGTGGGTTCATTGTGCTAACTGTAGACTACTTGTACAAAACCATTTCCAAAGATGCACTCAGACAGTTGAGATATGTACTAAGACATTTGCAATTTGATGAAATCAATGAGAAATGCCATTCTGTTGTGAACAATTGCAAGGTGGTTTGGAGATTTGTCCATGTTGTTTTGAGAATGTAATTTCTGTTTCAAGAAATGAGCCAAACCAACGGAGAGAAACTGTAACATTTTACAATGGCAATGTCACCGTTATTGTGTGGTCTACTCGATCAATGCTGGTCCATTTTATGTGATAGAGAGTGTTCACAAATTATCCAAAGCGACAAATGAGCTGCATTCAGAAACTGTATTCTGACACACTTCACCTGTATGGATGGTGAAAAAAATGACAATGCATTAACTTTTGGAAAAACATGTACCATCCAATGTAAATGTATCCACAAAGATACAACGTGGGCCTGGAGTCAGAACAGGGTGTATAAAGTCATATGGCCGCAAATAGAAAAGCACTGGAATAAAACTGCACTGGAATATAACACAGTTCTGTTGTAAAGGCACTGAAGACCACAGTGATCATGTACCTTTGTTTGGTGTAGTTCACTTTCCACTTTAGAAACTGGCATCTTCTTGTAATAAAGTTGAGAAAATGGACAAAGTCAGTGTAAAACAGTATTAATTATTTTTAGTTCTCAGTTAACATAGCATCGTTGTGTTAAATGGTAAAAGGAAAAATGCGGAAAGAAACTCTTTATAATACAGTGACCAACTCTCTAAAGGAAAGCACACACACATGCCTGCACACGAATCATTATAACTCTTTCAGGCACTAAGTGCTACGCTATTCTTTTGCATCTTGACAGTAATTCTGTTGAACAAGCAATAATAATTTAACATCACTTTAGTGACACTGATGTAGTCCATGATGAATCGCTTTCATATTAAAACTGTTTTCAACGTTTTGAGTCATCTAAGGCCTTTTACAAGTGAGATGTTTTATTGTGCTACACAATAAACTGATACGGTGATTCTGGTTTTTGGTTTTCTGAAAGCTGCATTAAAGTTGGCACTTTGTAAACAACAGATGTCATTTTACAGTGAAGGACAACACAATTAAGAATACATACTGTGTATTGTTTTATAGTTTATTTCAGGAGTCACTTTAATGTGTCCATTGTCCATCGAAATCCACAATAGTCATTCTTAAGGGTCACCTGCATAATTTACTTTTCTGTGAAAAGAATTTCCTGCATCTCTGCCCTAGTCAATATCACCTGACACTGATCATCATAACATTTAGTGTCATTTGATGTGATTTCAGTTGTATACGTAATTTAATATGGTTTTACACTTTCTATAGTCTTTTACTGTAAACTGTCTACTATGGAGTGGGTAGCACTGTCTTAGCCAAGGGTCCTTTCTGTGTAAGAGCATGTTCTCATTCAGTAAAAGTAAGGCAAAATGTCTACCTCTGCAGACTTATTTTTTCCAATGCAGCATCAGTTCTGAGAAGGATAGTCTACCTCATGCAAGAGAGTGACCAAGAGCCCGACTGCTTTGCATATAAAACCCGTGTTTGGTCACCTTTAGAGATGAATGATTCATAAATGCAGCTTCTGGGTTATTTGGGTGCTGTTTTGCTCTTGACGGGTTTTCAGCTCTTCTATATTTGGAAACTCAAGTCAGATCCTACTGAGACATAGTTGTGTGCGAGTGTGTGTGCATGCGTGCGCGTGTGTGCGTTTAAATATTTTATGCAGTTTTAATATTCATGGCACAGAGAAGGAACAGACCGTCCTCCCTGCTCTGAATTCCAGCTGAAGGAATCCATGGCGATTCACACGGCTTTGTTTGAACAATCATTGTCTCGCACAGATGTTCACGTCAGTCACTGCATGAATTTATGATGACTTCCCTCACTAATTGAATTGCCTGAGATGTGCTTCAGTGTTTCCGAGGTGGCCTTGTAATAACCTGGCAACGCTCCAGTGCAATAGTGAAATAATTCTAGCCTGGCGAAGTGTTCTTAACATATAAATGTGTGCACTTTGAATCTCAGCATAAGAAAACAGCAAGTCACAGCTGATGAAATGTCATATGGATTCCATTGATGGGCACGACCGAGGCTGAAGACGGATGCAGGACAGCATGTGGCTCTTGTAATGACCTGAGCTTAGCTAAGACCATTAAGTCCAGAGTACGGATTCAGGAGAACAAGAACGCTGCTGGTCTTATACGAGTGTCACAGTGTGTGTTATGATGAGCAACCACGGCCATTGAAAACTTCCGTCCCTGTTTTCCTCCATCAACAATTCATGGTGCAAATGCTGTTTTCATAAAATATACATTGAACCGGGCTGGCCTCTCTTGGATTGCCTCGTCTTCAGCAGCTCCCGCTTTGAGATGAATGTGGTTTGAAGTCGCAGGGCATAAGAGGATCTCACTCGAAGGCATGAAAAAAGTATTAGGGAGACGGATACTGTCTTTAGTTTCCCTATTCATGCGATGGGGCCCCTATGGTCTGACGTGGCTGGCACGCTCCTTGCCTTCAGGGAGAGGACTCTGTGGCAGCCGGCCTGACACTGCGCGCTTGCCCCTGTTATTATTCGCTGATAATAACAGGATGCCCTGACAAAACAAGGTGAATTTCTGCTCGCTAGATGGCAACAATCATGAGAACAATTCGTAGCAGCCCCTCCTGTCCCTGCCGCTTCCTTAGACAAATTGCCTTGTGTTTATTACAGAGGACTTCTTTGTGCTCTGCAGCCCGTTGGGAAAAATAAGACTCATGAAAGACTTGTGCAGAGTCAGAAGTAATGTATGCACCCAAGAGTGCCACAAAGGCCTGAGAGGTACGATTCACTTTCCTCTCACAGAGCTGAGCTGGAGGATTGGATTGAAATAAATGAGGGAGATGTGTGTGTGTGTGTGTGTGTGTGTGTGTGTGCGCGTGAGCAGTGGGATGATCGCTGGTGAGAACCACTCCTGGGGGGGCAGCCTTTGATGTGTGTTCCGGACTCGATGTCGGTCTGGGCTGCTGTGGAGGGATTAACATTGAGTTAAAGGCATGGATGGATCAATGGCTTTCATCATCTTACAAAAGCAGCCTTTATGTCTGCATCGGGGGGAAGAGAAGGAGTCAGATTCTGCTGATGACTCTTATTATGGCGGTGAAATGATAAGACCAATGGTGGAAAAATACAGCAATGCTTCTGTCAGGAATTCACAAGCTTATTTTTGTCAGAAGAAAACAATCATGGAAATATAATCTTTCTAATGGCTGGCGATGACTTTTCCTGAAGGAGAAGTTTGTCTAATGTATACAAAGGCTGCACAATATAAGAACCAGTATAAGAGCTTGTTATTTTCTGCATGGCTACATTAACGAGTTAGGTTAGTATGTTAATATAAAATTATGGTCATAGAATGAGCAAACTTGTTGATGGCAACAGTAGTGACCGACAGGATAAGAGTGATAGGTGGACACATACTTAAACTTCGTAGTTGTTCCTAACTCTCTTCACTGTACTTTAAGACAGGTTTTAGATATGTTGGATCTAGGTCGGCACCCAGACAAGGTATACAGCGCTCCAGATATGCCTC
The DNA here is from genome assembly GCA_037974465.1 of Brachypetersius altus. Lineage (NCBI taxonomy): Eukaryota > Metazoa > Chordata > Actinopteri > Characiformes > Alestidae > Brachypetersius > Brachypetersius altus. The sequence goes on from JBBPDB010000134.1 coordinate 21,013,857, forward strand.
GAAACGAGAACGACACTGTCTTCAGTGTTGATTCATCAGATGTGGAGTGGGGAGGCTGGACGGTTGCCAGGTTGTTGAATCCATATTCTGAACTTGTGCAAACAGATCATGACGGGAACAATGTTTTCAAAGTCATGCCATTTCAGGAATGGCTGTCAGTGTATAAGATGGTCGATATGGGTGTAAACAATTCATAAGAAGTAATCTGATCTGTTTTGGTTGAGCTGTGTCACTTACTACACAGTTCCAAACGTCTCTGGAAGCAACATCAACAGAAGACAGAGCTCTCAGCTAAAGCCCTTGGTTTTTGGAATGGGATGTCTAACAACTCATTTGGGTGTGTTGGACAATTGTCTACATACTTTTGACCAAGTAGTGTGTTTAAAAGAAATAATATTACACATACAGCTGTGCAACGGGAAAAAAAACATATCATGGCACTTTAAGGGCTGGTAAGAAAGCACAGCTGACAGACATTACAGGCAATTAGCAGTTGCTCTTTTTGGCTACAGAACTTGAGCTGAGTCCTCAGCCAGTACAATGACCTAAACCATGAATGCTTGGAAACAAGCTGCTGACAAGCTTTGTTTCACAGCAATACATTTATGTAAAAAAACATTCTGCATTATTTATGAACAATTATATTTCCCAATTTTTCCAGTGCGTGCTTGTTTTATTGGATACTCATGTACCATGAATTATTTAAACGATTTTTCAGGCGAGGGTTGATCGCTACCTGGTTAATTTTCCATAGGGGAACAATAATTGCTCCCCCATGTAATGTGTTTTTTTGGCTGACTAGTGCATTTAGAGTGACCAGGTTCAAATGAATGGGAATCTCTTGGGAGTTTTTCATGTTAACTCCCACATTCATACCTATGCCCCTGCTAACATGTAATTGCAGGGAGAACTGGCTATACTGATTTAAACCACTTGAACCTCAGGTATTCCAGCAGAATTAGAATTAGTAAGTGTTCTATCTGTTTGCCCTGAGCCTAATATACTGCGTCTTCTTGTCCAGTGGCTAAATCAAGCCTGCCCTTATAAGCTTTCACTGTGTAATTGATGCTTAGTGCACTCTCAGTCCTCATGATGGACTGAATAAGCTTAATGGACTGCTAGATCACCCTCCCGCTCTGATCAGCTTCTCTGCAGATTGTGCTGAACTGCTTCTCTGAGTCCTTAGAGGCCTACAGCAGAGTTCGGTCGGTCAAAGCCACAGCACCAGGGAGTGCCTGTGCTTCTTTGTTATACATTCTGCTTGGCTTAGAGAACTGGAGAAATGCTGTGTAAAAGTTTAAGCTACAGAAAAGCCTTTTGCACATATTCAAGAGTGGCTTGAAAAGAGGTTGTGCTGACAGGAGGAGGCGTGCTGCAGTGTGTGTCCCAAAACCGAAGGCGATCTGCTGTGGCTGCTGGGCCAGGTTTAGCATGGCAGCGGGACATTATTTGTGATGAACTGTGCCATGCTCACATTTGAAGGCCTGATGGCTTTTGACATCGCTGGGTATTGGACTTCTGGCGAAATAGGATATGTCCAGGGACAGAATAGAGAGTGACTGTAGAGCGAGATGAAATACATGGTCTTGCAAATACATCCGGACAGAATTGATCAGCCGTAGGAAATTTCAACCAAGAGTGAAAATAGGGGGCAGCTGTCCGAATAAGAAGAAGATACCATGTTTGCAAAGGACTTGCAGGGGACAAAATCTAAAAGGCTCACCACCAATTGTACATTCCAATGCTATTCGTAATGTACAAGCTATTCCTGTGATCTCTGCTGCAAGAGAACTATAGCCTTAGCCTTTTTCTAGATGATCTAATGCATTTCATGAGAACTGAGTCAAAGCTTTGTTACAGATCTGACGGATGTAAATGTTTTATGACTTTTTTTCAAAGAATGAGAGGCTCTGCCAGTCACAAGGAGAGCTCCTTTATCTATGAAAGAAAGCAGCTTTTAAAATCTTTCCTTAATAAAAAATGCAGAGCGGAAAAGGCGCAAGTCTCCTTGTTCATAATCAAGCAGCTGGCTAAGAACACCACAAACACAGCCTTTGGTAATACCTTCTTCTCTGAAAATGCAGCCTCACTGAGCAAGGTTTAAAATTTGGAGTTGGGGGGTGGAGAGAGCTCCAGACCAGCTGCCTCGACGACAAGCAAGCATAATTGGTTTTTTGGCTTGTTTTCGCAGATACTCCTCTTTCTCCAGCAAAAATGTCAAGATAACTAAAGGTTTTACGGAGCTCCAGTTGGCTCTTTTACTCAGATCTGAAGGAATTACAGCCACCTTTAGCATTCTAAATGGCAGAGGAGGTGGGTGGGAAGGATTTAAATGCAGTGCACAGAAGATTTTAAAGTGGCAAGAGCAATTAAAGCCGCATTCATATGCATTAAAATGAATTAATACAAGATGAAATTTTGTAGGCCAAACAATAACATGGTTAAATACAATTTTTCTCAGAAAAGTATGTGATTCAAATATCATACTGTGCAATATGCAAACATGCAAAAAAAATAATAAACGCTTTGCATACGATACAATGTATCGGTTGACATGCGCTTGGCCGTTTCTGAGAGAACCTGCACTGAATGAATTTCTGACTGTCTGCAAAATATTGTTGATCCAGCCTGAAGAGGAATGATAATGTGTGCAGAACGTGCATGGTATATTTTTGGGCAACTATGTGCAGTCTGTCACCGATGCAAATGTGATTCTCTGTCAATTTGCTCGCCAAACAGAACACATAATATCATTTTCCACACCATTATGTCTTGTATGAACCGGAGAAAATGAGCAGTTAATAAATTCTGAAATGGGAAGATTTCACTGGGCTGTAATTACAGAGCAATGATAGCACAAGGGGCATTCTCACTTCAGGTAAGGCAGGGTTGGTAAGCAAAACATGTATAAAACTCCCAGGGCTTACCATGGCAGGACAAATCAGTTGTACAAGTGTATAATCGCATAATCCTTTCCTGCATTACAACATGTTCAAACCTGTAAACAGATATGAAATATGGATACAAATACATTTTTGTATCCATCATTTATTCACACATGCATTTATGATGGACAACAACGTAAAGCCATGCTGGGCCTTTTTAGCTAAACCCTTGAAACCCACAGGAATCAGGGCTCAGAAATGCTCCCTGACCACATCATAAGACATCAGACAGACGAAGGTAAACTGTGTAACTGAATGTTTCGTCAGGCTTACGGAGCACAAACTATTGCATCAGTCCATGCAGCAGGCTGTACAACATTGCTTGGAAATATGTTCACATCAGGGTCTCGAGGGCTGTGGGGGGAGCTGTTGGTGAACAATATGGAGAAGGGAAGGTGGGGGCTCTAGCCTTCCCAGAAAGACACAATGACCAAAGAGGCTGGTGCCTGAGCACCTAAGTCCAGCCCAAAGTACATGCCTGGTCTACAAAATGTATAAATAACTGCACATTGTGTTAAGGCAATGCTTTTACAACACATTAAATACATCCATCATTCTCTAAACAATTCTCCATTAAATTATAATTTAAACCAGCTGTAATACATCATTCCAAGTATTCCACACCTGGAACGGTTCTCACTGTAAATACACTGTACAACTTCAAAGCCAAGTGTAAACTCATATATAAAATACTGTATATGTATGAAAAAAAAATCATAGAACTGATATGATCTTAACAAGGCATTGCTATGCACAATATTGTGCAATGTTCTTATTGTAATATTGACCGCTACTACATGTATTAACATACTCCTAACTTCCATCTGTGTCATTCGAATTCACTTAAATTGAGTTTCTATAGTATTTATACACAGTGATTGTGTATATAGTGCAGTGTATTTCATTTTGAGATTTTTTGGACTTTGGACTTTTATTGACTTTGTGTTTTATATTGTTCTTGTCTCTGTGTCTCTGCAGTCATAACATAAGCAATTTCCTCTAATTTTCCTTATAGGTTTTATTCATTGATAAGGATGCTTAGTGATGGTGTTATAAATGGAACACAGGTTAATATAAGTTATGTCAGTCCTATTTGCTTCATGAACCTTTGGGTCTTATGAGTGCTGACATAAGCTGCCCTTAAACACTTGAGTATTGCTTTTCAAAATGCTTTTCAGGCATCACACAAATAAAGAGTTACCCAGTCTTACCTCCAAACATGCAGACTCTGCACTACTTGCTTGAATGGACATCTTAATAAGAATTTCAGACAGCGGTGCTTTGTGCAGTTCCAGCACTGCTTTTGGGGACGAAAGTGGATAAAGTAGCTGTTTTTCTCAGAAATTACTCTTTCTCTCACTTCACTACTCGCAACGGCGCCAGTAAACCACGTGAGAGAGAGAGAGAGAGAGAGAGAGAGAGAGAGAGAGAGAGAGAGAGAGAGCTAGGAAAGAGGGAGAGAGTGAAAGAGAGAGTGAGAGTGAGTAGCTCGGTGTACAGCCAGACGGCGAGCGATCACACATTAGGTTAGTTTCTATTATTATTATTTTTATTTATCTGGTTTATTTTTGCGCGCCTCCCGACCTGCCTGGAGGGGCGACAGTGTCCCCCAGCTTTTCCAGATCTCAACGTGCAGACAACAGCAAAAGTAAGTAACAGTTGCCATACAATTGTTTAGCACTGCGCCTCTCCCTTTGTTCAAAACTTGGTTCTGTATGAAACTGTGTTTAGAAGTGGATGAAGAAGCAGCTTGTGGCGCGCTCGCTTGTTTTTACGCGCCGCGTGTTAAAAACCGTGTGCCTCACGAGCCAGTTAACGCGTGTGCCTCACGAGCCAGTTTCACACCCAATGTTGACAGGAGAGTTTATCTTACTCGTGTAAAACATTTGTTTTACTACTGCACAGGTTGTAAAGGCTTGAATGAGACTCTCATAGACTTCACAGAGGATCAGCGTGGGAGAATTACTGGAGCTGTCAGTCACATGTGGCTCTCAAAGCCCACCGTCTGAAGTGTGGCTGACAGTTGCACTTATGAGTGACATGAATTTCAGTCCAGTCTCTTGCTATTCAGAAGGCATACGCTGTACTTGATGAGTGCCTCCCCGACCCCTCCTGTTTTCTGAGGTGTGTGGTGAGTGTGTGTGTGTGTGTGTGTGTGTGTGTGTGTGTGTATGTGTGTGTGTGGTGAGCCCTTTGTGAGCCTGTCTGCTTGAAGCTCTGATTGATATTCCTCTCATCTCAGCCAAAGCACAAACATCACGGCAGGTTCTTGCCTCTGTCAGCAGTGCTGAAAATGAGAGGAAAAGAAAGTGCCTGCACACTCATTCATCTCTCTTTTCCATTCCCAAACCCATCTCAGCAGAAAGAGCAAGAGAAAATTAGAGGGGCGGTGTGTTTTTTTTCCCCTGCTGCAGGGATGATTCTTTCCTTGGACGCCAGCAGGCTACGGCAGGATGTTGAGAGCAGGATATCTGTATTTTCTGCCCTTAGTTCTGCCCTTACTCATGGCAGGCAGTATGAGGGGCATGACTCTTGCGTAAGTGGTTTGCCTCTTTTCATCTGCTTCTCATAAAAGAATCTATTTAGGAAGGCTACGAGCTATATTGATAATAGAGACTGTGATTCTGCCGTGGCTTGGGTGAACATACTGAAACACAGTGTGTCTCAGATTCTTTTAAGGATCTACTCACACGTGAAGCATCATGCGCCGAACACGCAACCACTGCCTTGAGATCGCATAGAAGAAAGCATGCTTTTATAATGAATAGTGACCTATGGAATGAAATGAGGTAGAGTATGCTGTGGGCTATAGGCGAACAAGCCTTGGTGCTTTGGAGGATATTTGAATGTGACAGCCAGGTCAGAAGAGGGCTTTAGGAATGTACTTCTTCTCCGGAGCAGGAATGTTTGAAGACAAGGGCAGAGGGTGTGTTTTCCCTTGCCTGGCTGAGGCTGGCGTGGCCTGTCCAGAGCGAATACATTCAGGGTGAGTGGCTTGCCCTGTGTAAAGCTGAGGCTATAGCCTTAGGCATGGCTGGTTTTTACAGACCTAAAACTTGCCCCCATCTTCCACATCCCACCTGAGCTCCAGGCACTGGCATGCAGCCCAGACAGTGCCAGCATACTGCTTTAAATCACCACACCTCATGCCTTATAAGAAGGATACTAAGGGTAGCTCTCGAGGTGTGGTCTATTGTATTAAATCAAAGTTTCATCTCCATGAAACTCATCAGATTAAAAGAGTATACTTTTCTTGGCCATTTGAATGATAAACAGCGTATCCACATGTCATGTTCAAGTCATGTTTAGCATTGCAAACAGGACTGCACAAATGTGTTCATGTTTGTAGTGACAAGATTCATGTAAATAAACTAAAGTGAAAGAATTCCTGTTTGATTATTTGCCAAAGAATTGCCAGATTATTATTACTTGATTACTAACATCATTGATAGTGACAGTCCCACTTGTTTTATCCTTCAAATCTTCACTGTATGAAGCATAATGCAAAAAATACAGCATTGAATTTTATATATGGCAGAGACAGCTGCCCTTCTTTTTCTTCATTAGAAGAATCAGCTTGAAAAGAAGGAGAAAGTAGAGCAAAAAAGAAAATATAATCCCCTTGGCCATTTGAGTTTATCTTAATCCTTCAACGGAGGGAAACCGCGAATTCAGGGTTGGGCAATTTGACAATAATTATTGTTATTGTGATGTCAGTATGTTTTACAACACTGAGCATGTCATGATATTGATTTAAAGTATTTAAAGGACACTAACCACCTGCATGTTTAATTCATTAAAGGGAGCACAATTAGGCCTGGTGAAATCGATTAGTGCTATGCAGTGCGTAAATCATAGAATACAAATTTTCATTGATGTACTCAAACTTATAGTTTTTGACTTTTTAAATGTGGCAGCACTTTTTCTCTTTGTGTCTTCCTACTTGATACGAATGCATCACCCAGCTCTTTGTGAACATCCTCCTAATGGGTATCACAGAGTCAGAATTCAGAATGAAAGGAAAAACATGTTGTTTCATGCCTAGATCTGTTTGAGTGTTTGCATGCTTGTATATGTGTAAACACTTTTACGGAAAGTACAGCAGCCAACTGAGCCTTGATCAATTCGCTGCTTACGTCCTGTCTCTGACTGTTGTGCTGTAGTAAAATAGAAGCAGCGGGGAATCGTGTTGTGTCCTCTGGTTCGCAGCCTCCGCACACCCTGCTGAGCCTCAAGGAAAATGATAACAGGGTCCACGCTGACTCCTTCAGCTGCAGGGGGCTTTCCAATATAGATTAAAAAAACACACGCATACGTCTGCGTCAGGCTGAGGATTATGTTTGTGCTTTTGCTTGTTTTCCTTCTTTGTCTATTTTGCTGTGGTTTAAAAGAGCAATGATCAGGAATTTAAGGTCATATTGATTTCTCTTTGTCCCTGATGCTGAGTTGATGCAGTTATACTCTTAACAAGGATTTAACATATTTTAAAATACTAAACAGAAGTATATGACTCTAAAACTGCATAGTTAATGGCTTTGGAATACAATCCTCCACTGATTTCGTACCGATGTCTTCATTTTGGTTAACAGAGCAGCTGAATACTTTGAGCCTGAGTGGGTGAGACAGCTATTGAAGGTAATGAATAGAGAAGTTTCAAGCAAGATCTGAAATTAAATGAACAAAATGAGCCTTATCCCGGTCCACATCTTTCTGTGTTTTTGCGCCGTGAAGTAATCTGTATTCAGCACAAAGCATTTTACCTTTCTCACTTTTACCTTTTTGGGTTCTCTTTTCTGACAGTTGGCATTAAACTGTCTCTGCACAGATTAGTCAGTGCTGGCATGGCTGTCAGTTGTATAGATTTAGCTTTGTGTAGTATAGTTACGCTGCTTTCCATGACGAGCACATTGTGCAGTTCTGTTTAATTAAATAAACCTTACGGTTAACAATAGAACTTTAGTTGAAAACACTCTTTACAGGCAAGTTCTACAATAAACTGTACAACAATTGGAGGAAACTGATCTTCTCTTCGGTAAGACTCGGCTCCATTTTTGTGACAGTTTGCGACACAGGAACTTGCGGAAAAATTGGGCCTGACAAAGAAAACACTGGTGTGTCCTCAGATTTCGGGCAAAATAAGGATGCATTAAGCCTCCAAATGTGGCTGCATAGCACAGCGCTGTGTAGCAGATACGGTTCAAACCACATTTATACGACAGAGAGTGTGTTGCAAGTGAAAGTACCGTTAAACAACAAGTTGACATTTATTTTATACTCTTTATATGAAATGTAACAGAATAAAAGTTTTTACATTCATGAATTTCTCGTATTTCTCAGCTTTTCACAAGCTTGCTTTTTTCAAGTGGAAATCTACAAGAAAAAAAGAGGCCTCTGACTACCTCGGAGACTGATGTACCATACAGTTAGCATTCGTATCTTTTCTTCAGAAAATGAAACATGTAGCTTGTGTGCTGAGAAATTAGAGCACTGCTTTGAGCGAACTGTCTCAAAGCTAAGTGCCTGAGCAGTCGTGCACCAAACAATGGTTTTTGGGTGATGCATGTCTGGGGTCAGTTTATCAGAAATGGGTGTGGTCTATACCAAAGGAAGAAAGAGGCACATTAGTCTCAAGGCTGTTTTGAGTGTGGCTGGTGCCACAACCTCGAAAAAGAATAATTGATGAACTACTGTCTTGTTTATACCAGAGTGAATAACTGTGCCTGTATTTATATGGATGCCCCTCTGGCTTGGTCCACTAGTTTCACTATTCCCAGAGGTGTGACAGAACACCTGATATTGCAGGACCCCATCACTCTGTGATGTTTGTTCTGTTACAGTGTCAAATAGCCTACTTTTTCTGGGTATCTGACTAAAACTATGCTCACCTCTACAGCGCTGGAAAAAAATAGACCACCTAAAAATGTTCACTTTCTCAGGTTTATCTTTTATAAGTGCAAGTATTGAACGGAACAGCTTTGCTTTAGTTTTTAAGACCTGCTGACAATATTTCTCCTAATATCCAAATAAAAATATGTTCCTTAAAGCTTCGTTTAAAGGAAATGAGTGAGGCGAAGATGCAGGTTTTTTTATTTACAAAGAACACAGACTCTACAACAGCCTGACTTTACCCTTACCTTTGACAGAGTGGTCCCTGCATACATGGGCACTGCTGGACTCTACTCCACCAGCCTTAAGACCAAGGTTCTTGAACTTTCTCTTTGAGTTTAAAACTTCTCCCCTTGTGCCACTATTTTTAGGACTCAAAGGTAATTTATCCTTATTGGTAAAAAGCAACAATAAAGAATTTCAGTTTCAATTAACAAATTTAATGCAGCATCAAAACACGAACTGTGGTGTTCTCTTGGGAATGACTTGGGAAAGCCTGTGCAGTTGGTAAGGATATGAATGAATAGAATGAATTATTAAACTCCTTGGTCCTCTATGTTGCTAATTGTAAGTGTAGTTAGTCTTGTCAATTTGTCAAAGTCATTTCATGGCACAAAAGCACAAGGTTCTGTAAAGTACACAGCCTTTGTATCAGCCTTTGTCTTGGTATCAAAAGTAACCAAGGTCATCTGATTCTAAAAGCCAGCAAACAAAAGAGGACTTTTTGCCATTACCTTTTTTTATTTCCTCTGGTGCAAACGGAAGCACACAATTCCAAGATAAAACTTCCCCTAGAACAAACATCACCTTCAGTAAAGGACTAAATTGTTGAATATTGATTCAAATGCATGGAAGTCTTGTGTAAATTGAAGTATTCTATCTAATATTCTGTTGATATAAAAATCTGTAGGACTATTTTATATTTTAGCCAAAATTGCCCTAAAATGTAGGTTTTTATTGAGCTTCAACATCAAGTTAGCAGATTGTACGATGAAGATTTCTGTTCTCTGAATGTATTTTTTTACAGTAGAAAGTGGAGTTTCCGTTATTTTGGTGCTTTGGTGCTGTTTGTGTACTGTATATCACCTGACCTGAAGTGAATGAAGAGGACTCAGTGAGGTGGGATCCATTAACAAGGGATGCAGCGGCATCCGACTGTATCCGCGAACAGTTCTATCAGGCTGGATACTGGCAGCCATGAGTTGAATCGCCAGAGGGCTGCTACTAATTGGCTGCTCTGTGTCTCCAGTGGGACCTGAGCTGTCACCTGGGACCTGGAGGGACCTCTTTTAAATTAAAGAGCTGTGAATACTGGGACTCAGTCTTATTTATTATTCAAAGGGTCCCAAAGGAAAAGGAAATCCTTGCACCTCTACTTGGCCATTGTGTTTACTTGCACACCTCACATAGTAGCGTGAACTCTGGGGTAAGTTGTTTTCAAGTAATAATAGCTTGTGCATTGTTCTCAATGGTATTATAAATCACTGAGTACTCAATATGTTCTCCAATAAAGCAAGACCTGAAACTAAATGTGGAGGTCCTCCCAGTAGTAGTGGGCTGTATGGGCAAACCTGTATATACATGGTGCAGTATATATTTCTGTAGATGTTATTACAACATGGTGTATTTATACATGTATAGTGTGTAGTTGTTGCTATGTGTGTAGTTTTTTGCTTTTTCCAGGTTAACTGCATTTTTTTTTCTGTTCAGTTTTTTCCTTTAAAACATCTCAGAAACATCAGAGATTACACATTTCAGTGCATTTTGCATTATTTCTGTGTTGCAGTATCTGTACTTATTTATGTTTATGTTTAGGCATTTAGCAGACGCTCTTGTCCAGAGCGATGTGGATCATTTGTGGTGCAGACTGATATTCTTCTAATTCCTTAAGACAGATTTCAACCAGTAGATCTGATGAACCTGTATGTGACTCACTATGAACAGCCAGGCTAACATAAAGACAATGATCCACTCTTTTTATCTTATTGAGTACCCTGATGTACATGAATGATCATGTACTTTAGAGTGTATGTACTGTAACATAGCTGTCATTACATTTGGTAGACACTTTTTTTAAATACTACAGATGTAGGAGAATGTATTGTTGCTGGTGTTGTGTGATGTGTCACACAGGTTAGGAGTCGGACCCTTGTCTCCTGCTTGGAAGGCAACAATATTAGCAATAATAGCAATACACTACTGCAACCACTAGCCTCTGTTTGTGCAGTACTTAAACTTGGCAACAGTTTTTACAAACTGATTAAGCTGAGACTGAGAAATTTGTCTGAGAAAAGTCATCAGTACGGTCGGTAATGCCACCAAGCCACCAAGTGTATTCTCTTGTATTTGTTCCTTTTTCCTAGATGTTGTGCCATTGTGGTGAGAGGTTTAAAGACGACTGCTGTAGTGACATGTTGTTTACAGAAGCTGAGCTCGGCTTACTTGGCTCCGACTGCGTGTTTGAGGTCATGAATTAGTGATTAGAGCAGAAACGTGTGACAGTTATGCTGCTGTTAGACAGCCTGAGAATAATGGAGACCCTAGCTCCATATAACAAAATTTAAACATCCAAAATGTCATCTAGCCATATGCTTTCTATAAATAAAGGAATCATAATATTCATAAATAAACTTAAATATGGTTATTTTTTGTCAAAATGTTCACCCTCAACATCTCTAAAGTGGAGTAATTGGAATCGTCTTAGTTGCCATTTTATAGAGCTTGTATTGGTTCCTTTGAAATGGAAACTGTGCATTCAGATGTGAATTTTTAATGACATGGCAAAATTACAAGCATACCAAGCTTTCACTTTTTTAGTTTTATATGGTGGGCTAGATTGGATGTGGCCAATGTTTGTAGGAAATAGAAAATTAGAGCCTGCGACACAAGTGAAGTATGAATCTCAAGTACAAACACAACTTCCTCCTCCTCTAAGGACAGTTGGATATTGAGTGAGAGAGCTTGCTGTTTTTGATAAAGAATGGATTTTATAGAAGTGCACACGGTGTGCTGCTTCTGATATTTTAGCACATAATGGATTTCTCAAGCTCTGAACGGAATAAGTGTGGCTTTCGCTTCTGCCAGTAATCTCGTTCTTGTTATTCTGCACCAGAGTTGCGGTCGTCCCTCTAAGGCTTTAGGCTTATTTTATATATGTTTCTTGAAATTTCAAACATATCTGTTCTCTAATATGTTGTGTCATCTCTTAGTTTCAGCCACATAAGTTTAAGAGAGGACTGTTAAAATGGTCAGAACTCAGAGAATGGTCAGAGAAAATATAACATTGCTGTTTTTGTGACTTTGGAATGTGTAGATATATAAGAAAAATATTAAATCCCACAGGAGCGGTTGTAAGGAACAGACATAAATTGTAATAAATCACGTTGTTACTTGCTTGCTTCAGTACGTCTCTCTGACATATGCATTTTTTTTAACTAAAGCAACACGATCCCTTATTTTTGCCCAGAAATGAATTGGAAAACATTTTAAATTCTTATTTGTAATAGATAAAATGCGGAGGGAAGATTACAGGCTTGAAAGAATAGACTTATAGCTAAAATATACTGCGGTTTAATCATTTAGAAGGTCTGACCTGCTGAAATATCTTAATTTATGTTGCAGCAGAAATGTGCTGCCAAACCCTCTTAGCGAGTTGGCTCAACGCACCTATTGCATTCTATTAATGTAAGCTCAGACATCCTTTGGTAATTTTGCCAGATATTCTTGAAGTGAAATGCATTGGTATTCATGTCAGCTCTTTCAGCAGCAGTATGTTTTCTTGATTGTGTCCATAACACATACATTGTGTGGGTCATGTTGGTTTCTATATGGATTGATTTTATTGTAGATTATCTATTTTTTTCTTTGTTTTCGCTACGCTTCTTGCTGAGCAAGGGCCATAAATGTAGCGAGTTTGCATGAGCTCAATGAAGCTGTGTGGCTCTGAAGTACTATCCCCACTTCATTCCAAATCTGTTCCTTTCACACCTGCACTCACTGCCAGAGGGCTTCTCGTTCCATGGGAGATGCTTTGGACCCCACTACAGTGGAAGCAGAGACAGTGTTATTAGTTTTTTGAATGGTAGCAGTAAGAGATCGTCATCTACATCAGTGTTTTTCAACCTTTTTTGAGCCAAGGTACATTTTTAATTGAAAAAAATCACAAGGCACACCAACAATCGAAA
>JBBPDB010000134.1:21032907-21063063 GCA_037974465.1 Brachypetersius altus
AAGTGTGTTCAATAACTAATGTTAGGGAAATCTGTTAATGTTTTGTTGCGCGTTTCTGAAATAAAAAAAAAAAAAAATTATATATAGATATAGATATAGATATATATATATATATATATATATATAGGGCAAACTTTTCACAGGAGTTTGATAACACTAACATCAAGTTAGTAGGCTCTGTCAGTCTCAGTAAATTAGACTGAATTCCATTAATGCATATGCAATTAGGCAAAAGCAAACCACCCCTACTACAACAGAGCACCTAAAGTGACAGTTTACATTTCTGTTTGGCTGCTTAGGTTAGGTCTAAGCCTTTTGCCTTTTGATCTTTGTTCTCTAATAATGGGAGCAGCTATTCTGTGAGAATCTACATCTACTTATACTGTTATACTGCTTATACTGTTATATAAGTTATACTGCTTGGACCAGTAGCGGTTGGACCTTGTGTGCTTTTCTTATTTTGGCAAAAGTAACAAGAGTTACTGAACTGCTCTCAGGCCTTGCAGCCTCCATCACAACAAGTTTCTCTTGGCATCATGAGTGTTATACATCAGACACTTTCGAACTGTATCTTTCTATCCTTCTGGCTAGTGAGAAAGATGACACTCAAAATGAAATGACACATTTTCTCTGTACATCAGAGCCTGTTCTGTACTGTTGGAGCGGTCAAGTTCATCATTTAAAATAGATCTGAAAGGCTTCAGATGAGTTGCTAAGAATGGCAATGCTGAAAAAAGCACTGCAGTTTGCTTAAGTCGTGTAAGGTGTGTTTTAGAACCTCTTTGGGGTAAATATTCAAGTTCAAATCTCACTGACTAAGCACTTATCTTGAACTTTACATGCTGAACTGAATTACACTATATGAACAAAAGGATCTGGTCACCGGACCATTACACCAAAAGGGACTTTAATGGCATTGCATTCAAATATATAGGCTTTAGAATGGAGCTGGTTCCAACTTTGCAGCTATAGCAGAGTTCGGGCCCTTCATTCTGTAGAGCATTTATGAGGTCAGGCACTGATGTTGGCTGAGAAGGCCTGGCTCACAATCTCCTTTCCAGTTCATCCCAAAGGTTGGATGGGGTTAAGGTCAGGGCTCTGTGTGGGTCCTTCAATCTCTTCTACATTGAACTCATTCAACAATGTCGTTATGGAGCTCGCTTTGTGTACCGGAGTACAGTCATGCTGGAATAGAAAAGTCTTTAAAGTAAGAAGCATGTCGTCCAGAATGTGTTGGTATGCTGAAGTATTAAGATTAAGCCCTTCACTGCAAAAACATTTGAAAAACAGGTGTGTCCAAATACTTTTGTTCATATTGTGTATATTTGCTGTAATGTCATTGAGTTTTTATTCTGTCCCTTTGCGCAAATTCCAAACTGACGTGTGTTAGATTTAGAAGTGGAACTGATGTAGAAAAAATCTTCTATCAACTTACATCCATAAACTGTGCTAATGACTATAGCATAACAAGTAAATATTCATTCATCACAAGCTTTATAGACCCTGGGGATTAAACTAGATTACTACAGTACAAGTCCATCACTTGGCCTGAAGATTGCCCAGTAATCCTGTGTTACCTCTATGAACTTGCCATACACAGCTTCCTAATGCTTGTTGATTACCTTGGCCAGGTTTTGCCTTGAAAAGGCCAGCAGTGGTTTGTTTTTTTCCATAGTCATCGCTTGGTGTGTGCTTGTAGGGCAGGTCACAATTTGCAAGCCAAAAATCTCTTTGTGTAGTTTAATGAACCAGGCTTTCCATTTGTTCCTAAACAGGTCAAATGTGTCTATGCTTAAGGAGTGTTTCGTACTGCGCTTAAGTTCTGTAAACATGTAGCCTGAAGGTGCTTGTTTACAAACCTGATGGACCCTCATGCTGTTTTGTCCAAGCCAATGACTGCAGTGACTCCATTAACCCTATATCCTGGCTATAGCAAAAAACTGAGCAAATGATAGTTTTCATCTGTGTAAATCTTGCACATTATTGTGCTGGGAGTTTGTTTTAAGATCCTGCCTCTTTGAGGGCTCTACTAATCATTGCACATACATCTAGGCAGGAGAAAGTTTCATTTGGAAAAGCCTACAGTTCAATACAAGACTATTTTTATATCCTTAAAGCGCTCCTGGCAGCCTCATAGACTCTGGGCGGGACTCAAATGACATAAAAGACTCTCCCAATAAATGTTTATCTTTGCTGCACTAAAACTGTGTGTATTTAAATCTTTAATAAATGCATGGAAGCCCAGCTTCAAGGGGGTTCTATGAGATGTGCTTTCAGTGACTTCTACAAACATATTCATGCCGACTGTGTTGTCTGTCAGATGCTGCACACATTAAGTAAACAAACTGCTAGAGTGCTATAATAAATTAGATGATATTTTATTAAAATACTGAATCACAGTATGAGTCAAGCATGTCAGTGCTGCATTTCCATGAAATTATAGGGAGCGTTGAGCTTCCCATGCAGTCTTACAAAAGCCACCACTGGCTCCTTAGTCTATCAAGCAAATAAGTCTCTTATTTGTCATGTTTTACAGAAACTGCTGTCAGTGTTTAAAACAAAAAAATCTGCATCCTATCAGAGCAAAGTGGGAAGGAAGGAGGAGTGGGCTATCCTATGTCACTATTGACCTTTAGGGGTTGCATTTTTGGGCTTGTGTTGTTATTGAAAATAAAACAGAATCCAAAATTAAAATAAAATTTAAAATATGTGGACTGTTAATCCCCTAAACAGTAGTTTTAAAAATGTTCACAATCTTAATGTCAGTGTATGACAATCCTAACCAATGTATATGTTCTTTGCTTTGCTACTATACTATAACAGAGCCCTGGTACTTGATCGGTACTGATACGGTGCATCACTACTTTCCCTGGCTTCCCAGTTATTCTTCAATCTGAATCAAACCTAATGAAAAATGGACAGATGTGGTTTCCCCCCACTCTATTGGATCTAACCCAGCTGGCTGTGGAAGTATGAGTAAATGATGAAGAATGTCACACTAGGAATAAGAAAAGGAAGCGATTAGAGATTTGTAGCTTTTTTTAATGCGAGGAGCTTAGTTATCATCAGTGATTTTGGTTGCCGGAGCAACCGTTCCTGATAGGGAGACGTGTTTAATTAAGGCGGCGCATAATGAATGCAAAATATGGCTCCATCAAACAGCACGGATGGGCAGCCCTCAGTCTCTCGGCGGCATTCAGAGAGGAGGAGGGGCGGGCCGTCAGAGATCGGGAAGGCTGTAGGAGGGGCAGGGATGGGGGGGAGTAAGGAGTGACTGGAGGATGAGCGCAGAGCAGCTAGCAGGTGTGTTAGAGCTGAGAGCTGTAGTGATGAGAGAAGAAAGCTGAGCGGCACTCATCAGTGCCAGAGCCTTGCACTGCCTTAGCTGGGGGAAAGCAGGGCTACTTCTAAAGCTGATACTGCTGCAGCAGCACAGTGAGTAACTTACCCTGCCTGCTTTTATGAGCTTCCATAGCCGGCATGATTTTAATGATGACTCTATATATCAGTTTAACATCGCTCCAGTCTATCAAATGGAGAACAGTTGTATTTGTGGACTTTACTGAACAAGTGATTTAACGTGGGCATATTTTCAGTTTGTGTTCAGAACAAAGCGCCTGGTTCATTTATTCAGTGTAGTTGTGTGATTATAAGTAGCGCATGCACCATCGCAGTGCAGTGAACATGTTATCAGTAATACTGTTGTTATTCAGGTTCATTATGTGATACTGACAGATTCCACGGGGATTTAATCAGCATGGGCTGAGAACACACGTGTGCATGCATGCACGCACACACACACACGTGCACACACACACACACACACACACACACTGCCTGATGTGTAACCAGATAGGCAGTACAAACCTAACCCTGCATTGTGCTCAGTGACCCTGAACACACACACACAGACATACATGCGCGCGCGCGCACACACACACACACACACACACACATTCATACACACAAACACACACACACACACACACACACACATCTCTATGTAGAAGAAGGCTGTTAGATTTTCCGAAGCTGTGCTGCGCTTCTCCAGTGGGACAGGGTAGTGCTGGTTTCTGAGCAGTAACAAGCTTCCGTTCATGCCTCGTTGGTAGTAATGAAGTGCTTGGGAGATATCTTGTAGTTTCCCTCAGACGTAAGCTTAAAGTGTAGCTTGAAGTGTATTCCTTTTTACTTTCTGAATGGTCTAAGAGGGCACAGTTCTTATTTTTAAACGTAGCGGCATGGTGTGTTGTTGCTTATAATGCATCCACCCATGACTTATTTTTAAATCCTGCTCTGCATTTCTATCTGCATCTAGTGTGCCGCCAGACAGTTTTGCAACGTGTAGCACAGAGGGAGATGCAGGTTGTTTGGCTGCAGCTAAATAAAAACGTTCAGGAGCTCAGGAGCGAGCGCAAGGCATTACAAATATGACTCACTCTGTCTCCCCTTATTTCTTTTCCTGCCATGAAGAGCTTTTAATGTCTCATTTACTTCCTGCCAAACTTTTTGCTGTAAGAGGAGCTTTTCTACTCAGACAGACAGAGAGAGAGACTTTATTTGGCTTTACAGACAGATGGAATGCTTCCTTGCACCAGATAAATACCTAATTAGTATGCCATCTGAAACATTTTAGCTAACATTTATCAGAGATGAAGAAGAAGGCCATTTGGCTTTAGCATACCACCATCACTCTCACTTTTGGATAGCAGTATACTTTGTTATCCATTGTGCCATTTCAGGAAAGAATAAATGTTAAGATCATTTACATCAATAAACAGCTGAATGTACTTTTTTATAAAACGGTTATTCAATTCTTCTAATAATTAAAATGCAAAATACACATTAAAAAGCTTTAAAAATCTAATAAATAGAGAAGCGTTTTTGATTGAGTCAATATTAGCTTTGGGAATTATTATGAAATGAATACTGATTTCAAATATGACATAAAGAAGTCATTCTGAACTTATATACTGCCTGTTTAACCATTACTGAATTGTAGCGAGACCTTTCACTCGAAATTAGTGCCGGTTTGCTGAAATACGTTAAGCGTGTTTGTTGTGTAAGTGTGCCCATTTTCAGGCAGTGCTAAAATATAAGCAGATTGTTTTATGGTGTCACAGAAACCAATTCATTTACATACATCTGCCTTCCCAGCCTACAGCAGCTTTAACACGGCAAATTACATTGAGGCATTAAAGAGTGCATCAGCCCAGCCTGTTTTTGCATGAGGGATAATACAAGGCAGCCAGTCAGAAAAGAGATCATTTAGACAGACCAGTTTTCATGAAGAAATGGACCCTGGCACATGGTTAACTTATCCTTCGTGCAGGTCCTTGTCACCAATTCTTCTATACCAGTGATTCAAGTTCACATTTTCTGATGCAAAAAGCAGTCCCTGATTTGCAGTGGGTATGTTGGAGCAGAAAAAACATTATGATGTGCAGGAGGGAGCCCCAGGACCATAGTTGGTAAATACTGCCCTAACCCTTTGCTCTTATATTTTCTATGAAGGACACACACGATTCATGCGTTCGTTTTTAAAACCCTCATTTGTATGTAGGAGGACTGACCTTGGTAAAAGAAAATAATGAGGTTTTCTTCTAGATAATTCTGATGATAGGAGTGAACACTGGAAGACATTATTGAGAACAGTAAAGCATAGCAGAATTGTAACCTACAGGAAGAGCAGCTGGTGATGTCATTGTTCAGTAATTACATTGCCTTCAGAGTATGTGATACAGTGACACCTTTCTCGGCCCCATGGCAGGGTGTTATGTGGCTGCAGGGTAGGAAAGACTGGACATTTTTTAATGCACTGCACTCTCTCAGGAGCCTCATAAGTGAGAGCAATGATAAACAGGAAGGAAAGACTCATCTTTCCCTATTGTGGTGAAGGCGGCATCAAAAGTGTTCTACATATATCGGTTATGGTGCAGTGATGTTTTGGTTCCAACATGAAAATGGGATTTCCGAAATAAAAGGAATTTGATGTATGTTTCAGTAATACGTATTTTTCACTCACTGGTCCATATGGTTCACAGATGGAAACTAAGCTGCAAGAGCTAAACTGGCACAGCTGTTTGCTAAATAAGCCACAATACAGGGCCACTAATCAGAATAGAAGCGATTTTCCTGCATCATTCTTAAATGCGTTGATTTTGAAGGATTGGAAAGCTTGGAAGATTGTAAGGTAAGAATGAATGACATTGTTTGATAACAAACATCATAAATGTACCACTGGTGCAAATTATTCAAATACTCAAGTAAGTGTTCATTACATTTTAAAGGTCTAAAAGATGTGTAAAAGGAAATGGTTACTGTGTAATTAATGCTTACAGTATAACAAACGTAATGTACATAATTAAATAAATAAATACACATTAGCTGGTTAGCAGGTCACCTCTCCTCAGACCATCAAACTGTATTTTTATGCAGCTATTGAGACTAAAAGAGCAGAGATCCCTTACTATAAATGCAAGCACCTTAAAATATTTCTTTAAATGGTCAAATTTACAATAAAAGGTTTGCATGCAGTTTAAAATAAAATCACAGTTACTTATAATGTTAAAGGTGATTTGAGAACAAGTACTTGTTTGGAAATGCCCACTAATATTTAAAGCCTGCCTCAGTAAAAAACTCAGTATACACTCAGTATACCTTTATGTTGTTGCTAGCATTACTCATGTAGTAGGTCAATGGTTAGTAAATGAGGATGAGCCACTTGGCAGCCACCACTCTGTGATTAAGGCACTCAGTATTTGCTGGGGAAAACTCCCAATATGGGTGGTGTGCTTGCCAAGTAGAGAGGCAGTCTGGAGAGCTTTTGTTTTACAGTTTGTTTTGGCTCCAAGATATGGTTCACTTGAGGTATGTGACGTGCACCGTCTGTGCTCTGGCTTTTTCTTTCTGACAGATATCCAAGCTTCCCAGCTGGGTTGTCAGACCGACCAATACTCTAATAACCCATTACATGAAGAAGTTTATTTAAAGTCTCTGACCACTGTCGGCGAAAGGATATTATTATTTTACAGAAAGTCTCCTCCCCAGATTATGAGGATAGTTGAAGGTTAATGAAACCTGCGTGTACTCAGCTTGGCATTTCCACTGCAATTTATGATAATGCATTCATGAGGGTAAAAGCCAAAGGGACATATCTGGAGAATAATCACATTTTGCTTTAAAGTGGCTGTCTGCTTCGTGATGAATGGTGTTTGCAGGGAGGAGCAGGGCACAGAAGATCTTTTGAAATTGATGAAAAAAGGGGAGCTGCTGAAGTGCAACCCATAGTGAGACCTTGTTACTCAGAGACGGCTGCTTAATGAGTGTTTCTGAGGTAGATGCCAGTGCTGTGGACTAGAGCATGCTCTGTGAAGTTTTTTTCACGAGCAGATATGCAGAAACCCCCCCCCCCTCCCCTCTCCACTGCAGTTTCTGAAGTGAGCCTGAAGATCTGAAATAAAGCATGACATCACCTCTCTTACCAAGATTAGATTTTGTCTCATAAAAAATATTTGTGAGGCTATTATATAAGGATAATTAATTTATAAAGCCTGAGAGTTTGTGTACTGTCAGGGCTCCAGACCAGTTGTGTCATAAATTGTATCATGTTTTTTCAAAACACATAATGATATCAGGAAACTAAACAACTGCACGGTTCATTACAAACAATATAAATAGTCCTGATGTATTTAACACAGTGCAGTGCATGAATACAATTCATTACACTCAGTAGTTTTAATAGTGTTTTTTATGCATAACCAACAGTTTTCTTCTGTGTGTGTAGATGTTATCAGAATCAGAATCAGCAAACTTGATTTATCCCAGAGGAAATTGTTTTTCATGATATATATATACAGTCTGGCTGTAACAAGCTTACCCAGTGAAATGGGGAAACAATTTTAAGCCTTTTTCTTTGTCTTGTCAGTATATTGTGGCCAATCAATATCAGCCCAGTCTCTCTGTAGTAGCTCTCCAATCACTGCAAAGTGTGCCAGGGTTTTGAATTTGGAGCTTCAAGAAAAAGGAAAAAGATGTGGCTTGTAAAGAGTGTGTTGTTTTCTCCCCACTAAGCCGGTAGAAAAAAAAAACCGCTGTGTCATTGTCTGTAGTCTGCAAGTATCACATTCCATGCTCACATGATGGTTGTGCTATTGAGTATCGCTTGTGTTGTTTTCCCAGGGCTGTTGGTTGTCCGACTTGACAGCTGTCCAGTTTTAAAATAGTAAATTAGAATCTTCACATGGCTTTCATCAGTGAATGCACTCTTTATAGGGGAGAATTATGTGTAGGTATAATCTTGACCATGAACACATTTACATATTAAGCCTACTTACATTTTTAGGTTGAAGCCATAAGTAATTACTGCATACAGTCTGTAGCAGAAAATTTGGAAAATATGGGGAAAACAGTGGGCAGTTCATTGCTAATCAAATATTAGTATACCTGCATAATGTGTAATTATTCTGAGGAGTCATAAAAGGAGAATATTCAGATAAATATCTGAAATGTATGATTTCTGTAATTCTGAGTGTTTCATTTTGTCCTTAAAAGTTTGTCCTGTATATTTCAGTCTGCACCGCAAAGCACAATACAGGGCAACCAGTCAGAACAAAGGTCACTTACATATAATCTTAAAGGTACTGTAGCAAAACACCTATACCCCTCTTCCACTACACTGATGCTGGTGCCAGGTGCCGGTTCTGGTGCCCAACCGAGAACCGGCCCGCATTTACACTAGACAGGAGCTCAACGGGAGCCGCATAAGAATACGGGACAGGCCACGCCCACTAAACAGAAACAAACATGGCCGAACTCAGTTTTCTGCTTGCTGGTTATTTTCCAAATTTTTAAAATTAATTTCTGTATCCAAATGCAGCTTATTCAGCGGGTTATTACCGTTGAAAGAGCTCGACATAGACACCGATTACGAGCAAGACTCCGCCCACCGCTCAAACTAGCAAAGTTTAGGGGCTGGTTCGGTGCTTGTTTTAGGAACCGGCACCAATTTTTTCTGTGGAAAAGCGCGTCACTGGTTCCAAAATTGGGAACCGGCAGGGAACCAGTGCAGTGGAAAAGGGGTACTAGTGCTCCAACGTTGTGCATATTTCTTTTTGCCAGTACCAATGCCGTTACATTAAGAAATATAAAATGTGTACCTGGATTGCCATTAGCAGACATATTTCAATTCCAAATGTAGTAAAAAGAATAAATGAAGTAAAATAAATACATTTTTAGCACCGTAGCCCAGTGTTGTCTAAAGAGTCTTCTGCTCAAGAGTACAACAAACACATAACGGAATATTTAAAACGATATTCTTGGTAGTGGCATCTTACCATGATCATTTATCTGGAAGAAGTGAAGGTCAAACTTCTGCTCTGAACTTTGTTTAGCCTGCAATGTAATACAATCTGTTTTTCCTCACAGAATAATGGTAAATCTAATTATAGCATGCTGTCAAAAAGTCAGAAAAGGCAGGAATAGAATTGAATTACTCACACACACACACACACACACACACACACGGTAAACATATATTTCTCATCTCCCCCATGCCTGAGGACCCGCGTGAGGCTCTACGCACACCCAGAAAACCTGCTAATCAGAGTACAAAGACCGCTAGTAGGTGCTTCCTACACAGCTGTGCGGAGTGTTACAAATGTCAGCCTCCAGGCTGCCACATTGATAATGTCTCCTCTCCTGTGACCCCACGGCCTCCGTGTGTGTGTTAGGCTGTGTGTATGTGTGCGTGTGAGATATGATGAAGCGCCGAACACTGAGCTCTCTGTGTGTATGTCTTGCAGGAAACAGGATGGAGGAGAGCGTATCTCTAGCACTCTAGAGGCCTCGCTGTTCCAGGCTCCACTGCCCTACACTGCCCCTGCGTTACTCAAGGTACTGCTCCAGCTACGCTCTGTCTTTCACACACACAAACACATACACATGCACACCGCCACCTCTAAACCTGAGCCTTTACAAATCTCTCTAGATTTTTTCTCTCTCTCTACCGTTACAAGTCGTAGTTCCCTCAGATCTCATAGCTATCCAATGCAAATGCAATGTAAAATCATTCTGTGCATTATGAAATTCCACCAGTCTTTCAATCGACATTTTTGTTGCATGATTCAGGATTTTTTTAAATATACTAAATGCAGAGACTATGAACTCAGTAGTAAAAGAAACACAATAAAGTCAATACTGGAAGCTACGTTTTGGATTTTTATGTTTCAGAATAACTAAGGAATACTATTTTGGTCAAAATCATATGGCTACATATTTTTACAGCTGTTATGATGACTTGTTTCGAGTGTTCAGTTTAAATAAACGATTAAAATGTATGTTCTCAGTGAACTGACTAATCCATTAAAAGTGTATGAATGTGAGTGTGAATATTCTCCAAAAGGTTGTGTGATTAGAAAACAGTTTACTTCTGTTAATCATCACTGAAAAAGAGGAAACCCTCACCAGCAGGTTCTCTTGAATGCCCCTATAAAGAGACTTGCTAATTAAATGTATACGAAGTAAAAAAAAAAAGTGGGTGTATTTGATAACACATTTAAAAGTAAGTGTTTGGGCAGTGTTATTTAAGTTGTGGTGCCATTTTAGTAGGATAAATGCTTCAGCGCACAAAACTACCCTGCAATTCCTGGTTAGGTTTTAGATATACACTGAAAGCGACAGACACCCAAAGCACTCATCAGTGAATGGAGCGCTACACATCCATTAATATATAATAATAAAAATACCACATAGCAGAAGGCTCACCTGGGTGTTGAATCCTGTGCTCAAAATATTGGAAAGTTCTGTTTTTTATCACTATTTTTCATGATCTTTCATAACAGTTGCATTTCAACAATTCAGAAATCTAAAGGTGCTGTAACACCCACAGCACCCACACTTTCCACGTCCCCGGTTGGAAAAAAAGACTAGATTACTATCCTAATTCTAATAGATACTAATATACTCAATAGTGACAACCCGATGGGTTTTACTGATTATTATTATTATTATTATTATTATTATTATTATTATTATTAAGTTATTTTTGATTTCATAATTGCAAAATTGATCCAGTTGAATTTTCATCTAGCAGCCCTGCATACTAGAATACTAAGAATCATTCAGCTAATTCAGCCTGTGAAGATTTGGCATTGGAATGAATATAATCGGACAGCTTTAGTTTGTGTGGGTAATGAATATTAATATGGGAAAGCTGAGACAGCATATAATAAAAAGAGCGTGATTTAATGAACAGGCGGATGATCTTCATTTATAAACGTCTGAATCAGTAATACTGTTTCTCGCTCACACTGTTCATTCCAGGAAACAAAAAAAGCTCATCAACACAATGGATGTTTGAAAGTTTTTTTTTTTTCAACTGAGTGCTTAGAGCTCTAGGGATCCAGCTCTCACAAAAAAACACAACTCTGTGTCCAAACAACTGGTCCTTGGAGATAGTCAGTAATTATTTTATTTCATACTATGGGAAATAACCAGTAATTATTTTATGCAATGGAATGTGTGTTAAAACACGAGGAAGAGAACGAAAAAGCAAACGAAATGCATTACAGTTGTATAGGTGAGAACTAGGGCTGGGCAATTAATCGAAAAGTAATCGAAATTGACATTCAGAGCCTATTATTTCGATTGCTTTCCCTTTAAAAACACTACCGCGTGTGGAGTCACATGACCCCGCTCCGTTATGTTACGTTATTCCGCCGACATGTCGAGCTATAAAAATAAATAAAATAATAGTTCATTAATCATAATTCGAGTTAAAATGTTCAATTAATTGAGATTTAGATTTTAGGCCAAATCGCCCAGCCCTAGTGAGAACTTTGGGTCAGAGTACAGCCTTGTAAAATATCTATTCTATATTTTTACTAAACTTGATGTACTCTATTCCTCTTCAGCCTCTTGTGAGTAAAATAAGCTTTACCCTGACATTTTTGGTAAAATACAAAGACAGTAGTAAAGTTCTCAGTTATCAACATACATGCCTTACATTAAAACTACTGCCACAAGAATCAAATATATCACCACTTTTTATCAATTAAATTGCATGTTGTTGCTTATTAATCTGGCAATAATTGTGATGATGAAATATATTTTTATGCATGTTTGCATTTGAATGATGCTAATTCATTCAAGTGGTGTTAAAGGGAAATGAAGGATCCTGCATTGTGAACACATTTGTGTAGTGCATATTTGAATGTAGTCTGAGTGAGAAGAGTCCTACGCTGAAGGAGTAGACTGAGCTTGTAGATTAAAAGGATAGAATATGGGTGATGTCAGAGAGCTTTAATAGGGTTCATGAAACAACAAAGCTTATACTGGTAATCTGACTCGAGCGAGAGACAGAGAGAGAGACAGAGAGAGAGAGAGGGGGTGTTTTTATGTAATAAGCTATTTGCAGTGGGCAGCTCAAAATCTTCTCTAGACTGTGACGCTTACTGTCACTGTACATACAAAACAGCACTTTTGTGTTGGCTCCCTTTTCACACAAATTTCTCGTCTGTATTGCTTTAAAGTTGCAGAACTAAAGTCTCCAAAGCCTCTGATTGTAATTTAAGTCAGTCAGTTAAATGTGATTCGCATAAGGACAGCTGCCATTAAGCTCTCTCACCAAAGAGGATTTGAGAGTCCTGCTCACTTTCTAATTCTGGCCCGGATGCATGATGTAAGTGTGCTTTCCTCCTTCTGCAGCACAGGCTGCACGGCTGAGATGCCTGTTTGAAAGCTACTAGTGTTAGTCTAAGCCTGAGGGGAATGTCTTGCTTATTCTTTTCATTCCGCTCTGGAAGGAGAGCAGGAATTGCCCGGGCCACAAAGGACAGCAGCAATACCTTGGAGCTATAGCTGGGTGTCTGGCAGGCAGGGGGTAGCTGGGCTTCCCTCGCACCACAGTCAGAGCCAGTCTGCTGTAAGGCTAGAACAATATGAAAAATGACTGATGCTGATACTAATAAATAACATTCAGGTACCTGCTGGTGTTGATATCATTTATATGACCATCAGTGATGCACAGGGCAATCTGGAACCTGCAGGTCCTTGCGCGGCGGCTTCGGAGCAGCTTTTTAGAAAATGTCCTGGGTGTAGTCATGTGACAAAGCGTAGTTTAAATGTGACAAAGCAAGGTTTAAAAAGATAATAGATTCAGCTGTGCTCTACTAACCTGTGTGATGATCAGTTATGAGTGGCCATATTCTTACACTCCTTAACAAAGTCTGATTGTTGTCAGTTAGCATATTTTTTAATTATTTAAAAAAAAAAGACATATTTTCAGTTATAACAAGTTTTTGTTACTGTAACCATGGCAATGTGTTTATGTTTAACTAGTTCAGCCTGTGTTGTTGCAAGATAGTGTGTTTTTGTAAACAGTGGCTTCAGTAAAAGCTGGCAGATGCACAGCAACACCTCAGGAGTAAACTTTTGTATTTACCTTCGGCTTATTGGCTGGATTCAGGCTGGTCGGATTAATATGATGCTATCAGCCAATCGGTGTCCCATAATCTCCAGACAGCATACACATGGAGTAACATTGACTCATATCAATTATCAAGCAGTGTGTGCTGCCTGCAAAACACTTTAATTAGTGGCGAGAGTGCATGGACCCTGCTTCTGGGCACGTCTGTGGCTGAGGGTGAAAGGGGCTTTGGCTAACTCCAGTTTGAACCCTGACTCAGCTCTCAGGCCTTCACACTCCACCAGACACTTTAGCCATGATTAGGAGAGAGCAGCATCGAAGCATTGGTTCTCCGTTATCACTGTCTTCTAACGCTGATTTAATTAGTGCCGAGCCGGGGATGGCCACGGACGAGAGAGAAGGAGGGTGAGGGGGTGACTGGCAGTTAGAGAGGGCACTGATGAGCTTATTGGAGTGTATAGGGATGAGAGGAGCATAATCTCCAGCATGAAATCAGGTCAATCCTTAATTAATGATTCTCTGCATGTGATTCCTTAGTCCCAGGCCTTCCTCTCTTTCTCTTTATACACAAGAGACTTGCTCTTTTTCTCCCTCTCTCATTCACTAACTCGCTCACTCCCACACATATGTTTTTAACTAGTGTTCCCTTTTATGCAAGGAACTAAGGGAATCAGAATCCAAAAGGTGGAGAAAAAGTTGCTCAAAAATCTTTCAAAGCCAAAAATCTTAGAACAAAACAGAAGCGTATCTGTGAAACTTTATTTGATCATTCGTATGTATTTTTGACAGATAGGTTTTCTATATTTTTGTCCCTTTTACAAGCTTTATTTTGTTCACGAAAAGTGTCCTAGAATATTTTAAGCAAAAGTTTTGTTATTTTTCAGGTAAGTCCACCATTGTTTGCCATGTATATAAACTGATTCCTTGATTCATTATCAGTGTAATTGGTAGAATACATGATTACTAATGTAATCAATGACAACCAAATCTACACTCTGATTTGTCTTCTAAAAGAATGGCTCAGATATTGCAGTTAGACAGGATTTATAAATATGGCACAAAGAGGAGGTTTGACCTCCAGAGAAATTAAGGAGCCAGTGCTTCATCATTTCACTGTAAAGTTTGAAAGCTGTTTTCTTTTCTGATCAACTAAATAGATTTACTGAGTTAGACTCAGATAGCCAAGCCTGCGGATACTTCATTTATCAAGAAACTCCATGGTTTTAAGCTTTGTTATAACAAAGTGTTTCCAAGCTTCAGATATATCATGCTGATGTTGATATACTTTCTGTATAAGCTGTTCAGCTCTCAGAGCACACAGTGAATGCAAAATCTGAACACTACTATGTATCTACTATTTATCACAGCAGTCACTGGAAATGATCTTTTTTTAAGTGACCACCACCAGTCAGGTTCATTATCACTAATAGCATTCGCGGCTGTCCTGTTCATTGATTTGTGCTTTTGATACGCGGAGCAGTGCTGTGTCTGAACTACTAAGCATTGCGGCAATCAGATAATGGCTTTTGCAGATGGCACCAGGATACTACGACTTATTATCAACGGTTAAGAATTAAATTACACGCATGAGATTCAATGACATAAAAATAGCGGACATGAATATTAGGAAATATCAAAGTCAAGCACAAGTCAAATACAGCGAAATAGCCGTTAGCCTCGTAGACCCAGACATGGATTTTTCTTGAAAGCTCTTTTATTGCTTCATAGCACTTATATTATAGTATATATTTATACTTTGGCACAGAAAGCTCTGACATTCATCTGCCTCCGACTATTAATGTTTACTATTGACCAGAATATGAGTAATTCTTCACAGTCTCCCCTGGTTTTTCGTCCTGGAATACTAGAGTTCAGTACAGTTTGCTGGTTTCCCTGCTCAAGCACACTTATTAAATCTTAAAACTTAAGTGCTGAATGTTTGAAATCTCAGCATGATCTCAGTTTCTCCTAAAAAGGACTGTAGGTCATAAATTGTGGTCCTGGAGGTCCATTGTCTGTACATTTTGATGATGAAACTGCATCCACTCACCTTAATTCATTACTCAATCAATTGAATAAGTTGACTGAGCATGTAATTCACCAATTAGTGGTAAACTCCAGTCCCACATAACCAGAATTGATGATCCTGGTTATGTGTAGACAGGCTCCCATCTCAGCTCCCACCATGGCATCACTGAACTGACATGTCTTTTGAAAATGATCTCAGATGACTCATGTCTTAGGGGGCAGGGAGTACCTCAAGTTACCTCACAGTTTTGCGTGTTTTCTTCAAAGCAGGAAAATATGAACTGCAGGACGATATGATAAGTTTCACTGTGGTAGAGAAAGTGCAGTTAGTTCAGTGCTTGTTATCAGGATGTTTCATGATTTTTGACATTTTGAAAGAATCATATGTTTTAAAACACATTTAAGTTTTCCTCACAGTGATTAACTGACAGATTTCTGTGTATAGATTGCTCATGTTTGGCTTCTAGTCTGCAGGCATCATTTAAAGAGCCCTTGTAGTGGAACACCAAGTTAATAAAAGAGGGTGATGCAGTATATAATCATTCTTAAAGTTATATCACTGTTATATGTACCATATGGTCCATATAAAAAACTATACTGCAAACA
Source organism: Brachypetersius altus (assembly GCA_037974465.1). Taxonomy (NCBI): domain Eukaryota; kingdom Metazoa; phylum Chordata; class Actinopteri; order Characiformes; family Alestidae; genus Brachypetersius; species Brachypetersius altus. Next base: position 21,048,968 of record JBBPDB010000134.1, read on the forward strand.
CAGCCCACATGTTCAGTCTGCAGCCGATCAGAACAGATATAGATTATAGATGCTATAAAAACACTAAAGACAACAAGAGAGAAGAGACAGTGCCAATGTACTGAAGAATAGCCTACATGTAAACAAAGAATACAATAAATTACCAAGGAATTGAGCAAATGTAGCAGTTTTTGGCAGCGTGAGTAGGTATAAAAAGTAATATGTAAAAAGGTAATATCAATCTTAAAGGAACAGTAATAGGAGTCTGTTTAATTCTAAGGGCTAAAGAAAGATTGGAAAGTGGTCATCAACACTATAAGTGGACATCAGGGAAAATGTAAATAGGCAGGGTATGAGTTATTTAATGTATTAACATTGAATTAAAAAATCAGTAAGAAAAGGATTAAAAATATCTTTTTATCTTTTCCTTAAAAACTAAGCTTGGTTTAAATAGTTATTATACCAATGACTGATATAGAGCTGTGCTGAGCCATCAGTGTTTGATAAGTGCTAGTTTGTGTGTGTGTGTGTGTGTGTGTGTGTGTGTGTGTGTGTGTGTGTGTGTGTGTGTGCGCGCGCTTGATAACCCTATCTACAAGCTCCGGATACTCTCCCACTGACATCCTTTTACAAGGTAATTGCAGTTCCTTGTTTCCACGGAACCAGGTGGCCTGCAATAGACATCAACATCACATTTATTATAGTCTTATCAAAAAAAGAGTCTCATGACTAAAACGCTGAGCTGCAAATGGATCTTGTTATGGAGAATCAGTGAGCAGACAGTGGGTTCCGCTCTGTCCCCTACAGGTTTTGCAACTGTGTTTGTTTCTACTCTGCATTTTATTTGCATTTTCGGTTTGAAAAGAAGGAAAGGATTAGAGAGATTGGCACAACCAGGGCTATAGTCAAGGAAAGGAATTAGGCGAATGAGCAGACAGACAAACAGACAGACAGAAAGGGAAAGTAATTAAGTAAGTAAGTTTAATAACCCAATTTTATCCAGCCCTACATTTGTTATCAGCAGGAACGTCTTTTGATTGGCTAATAGTGATGAAATTTTGTATACGTTTTACATCCTTTGTTCATATTCAGTTTTGAATGACCTGTTGTTTTGTTAAAGGTCAGTAGTCCAGTATTGCCAAGAGACACATGATAATTGGCGTGAGAAGTCCATTTGTACTCACTTTTATCCCTGTAACAAAATGTAAAATGTAAGATATTGATGAGATGTCTTAAAAAGTGAGAATATATTATATTTCCAAATAAGATAATGGATGTGATAACACTGTGTAACAACAGATAAAGAAATACTACAGTTAGACAGTGTCAGTGTCAGCGAACATCTTCACTCGCTGCTGTTGGTATTGAAGGTCACATCTTGTTGTATGCTAGTCAGTCACCAGTTTCATTTGGCTTCTCCCAAAACTGATAAAAAAAATACCTTGCATTGCCTTGCCCAGTGCCTCTCATTATGGTTAGACTGGCATAGAGATGTACCTGTTCAGTATTGGTGCATTACAGTTACTTTGGGTGGGCCGTGCTCGGACTTGCCCCGCTGACAGTGTACATAACTTCAGCTTGAGTTTCAGCTCCACCTCTGTACTTCTATCAGAGAGAGAGAGAGAGAGAGAGAGTGGGAGAGAGCGCATGTACCAGAGGAGCTGCAAACTCGGTGGGAGAGGAATGCAAGACTTCTCTTGCTTGTTCCCATGACATCAGGAGAAAATATTGGAATATTGACTGCCTCCAACACAGACGCTGGAGAAGTTCATGTTTAAACACAGAAACACACACAGAGCGTAAATATATTTCAGTTTGCTACGAAGTACCGCTACTCATCAAAGGTGTACTGCAGTTGCTGGGATGGGACCCTCTCCTCCTCTCCACGTTGGACTTTTTGGACTTTTCTTCTCACTCTCATGGAAACCAGAAGGTGTTCTTGGAGGTCCTTGAAGAATACTTATGCATAGTGACTTGAACTAATCTGGATCAAGAGTGTTGTTTTTCCAAGAGACACTGAACGTCGCTTCAAAATGGCCACAAAAGGTCGCCACATTTATCCGAATCCAGTCCATGTGACAGTGGGGCACTGGAAAAGGCCTGGAACTGTAAGTAGAGGTTTGAAGCCTAAGAAAAATCATAGAGCGCTCAAACCGAGAGTGTGGAATTAGAATCGATCCTGTGTGTTAGAGCAAGGATGTTAAATTAAAGAGTGTCAGGAACAAGTGCTGAAGCTGTTTCACAGCTGCTGGACACAGCTCAGTGACCCTGACCGCTGCAGGCTAGAGATGAATTCTTTAAAGCGAAAGATCAGCCGTGCACATTACAATACATTTCCCTTTCTAGTGTCTTTACTGTTAAGAGGTTCAGTTTCCTGTTCATTTTTGTGCTGTGTGTTGAAGGCAATAGCAGAATGTAATGCAAATATGGGCCACCCATCGAGTCGAAGGGGGTTGTCAACACACGATCAATGAACCACTGTAGGTTAAATAGACGTGTGTATGTAAAAACATTTCAAAAATTCAAAAACTGTAAAAACCTTTAAAGTGTGATGTACTGAGGAGTAAATTGTGATGTACATTGTGTTTATGTACATTAACTTCTTGTATTTAAAAATGGAAATTCTGTGATAGGGGTCCATTTAAAGAAGAGAGCATTATTACTATAGCAGTATTTGCTGAAGGAGGATGTGTGGATTATGTAGTGGATCATGAACAGCACGTGGTGTGGAGTTTGGGCTATTATGTTTTGATAAGGCCTGGCTGTTTTCTGTTTTATTCTATTGTCTGCTAAATGAGAGGTGTATCAATGCTTTCGAGTGAAGTAAAATCAGTGGGTCAGCAGCTACACACACACACACATACACACACACACACACATACACACACACACACACACACACACACACACACTCCCAATGAGGTTGTGCTTTTGGTATTTTGCTTGGCATGGCTAATTTTCTTCTGATGTTTGTTTTCAAGGCAGAAATAGGGTCTGTTTGCATATGGTGGAGGACTAGCACAATGTGCTCAAACAATGTGGTACAGCACACAGTCTGTTTGCTCAAGCCTGTGAGAAGAAATTCATTAAGGCTTGATTCTGCACACAGAAGATCAGTGCTCCTGCTCTTTTGTGTGGTTTTTTTTCTTCTTCTTCTTTTTTCGGGTCTCTCTAAGGTCCTGGGCTGAACTCTATTGTGTGAATTATCTATTAATTGGAAATATGCTGGTTCTGTGCAGGAGACAAAAGCATGTGTGGTGATGTGTATGGTTCAATGGGTGGTAATGTTGAGTTTAGTTAGTGTTTTAGAAGGCGGCACAGGATGAGAGTTGGGCACAGTTGTCCACACACTGTTATGGAATTCAGTAATGGCCAAGATGTCCATCTGATATTGAAGATTTAGTTTTAAGGAGCTTAAAGGAGTAACTCCCTTCATAATTTGGCAGTGAAGTGAATTCCACACAAAGCTATTAAGCCAGATTGAAATGTCTCTATAAATGTCCTGACCTTACGACACACTCCTTGTTGTCGTGCAGTAATACTGCTACATAACAGAATTATCATTAGAAGCTGCAGCTATCATCATTTACATTAAAAGCATGATGTCATTTAATATTAACTTTCTTTTTCTCAGTCATGGCTCATCAGAAGAATGTAGAAAGAGACTATCTGTGTGTTTGTAACTGGAATATAACCAAAATGCATTAATTAGCCTGCCATGTAGTTAAATATGTAATTAAGCGATTATAATTGAATTAAATAGCAAAACAAAAGTCAAAGAAGAAGAATTTAGGGGAAATGCATTTTTCCACTGTTGCCATCATATCAGCTTCTCTGCAGATATTGCAGGCTTCAATACTTGATCCCTGTGCTTTCCTCCGCTAACATTGTGTTGTACTAAATGACCTATACCCTGTTCTGCACAGGTTTCAGGACACCATGCCTCTCAGAAATTGTTATTTCCTGTGAAGCTCATTGGAACCTTCTTATGATCAGCAGAAGAGACATTTTGAAAGGTCTACCAAGATGGATTCAAAGATTCTGGTTATCTGTTGATGCAATTCATAAAAATAAGGGTCAGAGACATATATAGCGGCGTGATAAAATGAAAAAGGATTCTATGGAGATATTGAATAAATTCAAGAGCTGCAATGTGTTCCCTGTCCTCAGCGTTGCCCTACTTACACCATGTAACATAATCTAGGGCTCAATTTTATTCATTTGTCACCACACTCATCTCATCTCCTCTCCCCCTTTTTCAGACTACTGATTTATTTGAAATGATTGAGAGAATGCAGGTAAAGTATTGCTTTTATTTTTTCCCCCCTTTCTTTCCTTTCTGTTTTTGAGCTCTGGCGTCCTCCACTAACACTGGGACCAGCTCTCAGTGCTGGTTACCTAGTTGCATTTGTTTGCTTTTCACTTTCTTCTGAAGGTCAGTGGTGTAGATATAATAAGAACACTGTTTCATTATTTAGCCCTGTGCTTTCAAAAGTACAGTACATTATTGTGCCTGCAGTTTTCATCTGTTAACTCAGAGGAAAGCAGAATCACTCACCGTCATCGGCAGTGACAACTTCATTTAGCGGGCTTGAGTAATTGAAATGTAGATTAAAGCAGGGTTTCTCTCAGTCGCTCACTGTCATCATTCATCTCTCTCACCAATAACTGATTCCATTATGTGGCACATGACACATCCTGCAACATTGTGACATTGATTTCTGATGCTGATCGACTGTACACTGTCAAAAAAAAAGTCTATTAGTCGATAAATTTGATAAAACGTTAAAGAACCAATTTTGAAAAAGATGCATGTGGGTCTGAGGAACCTTTGTGAAGTTTAAAGAGCTTCCATTTAATGAGGAACCAAACCATACTTCCATGGCTGGAGTCATTTAGGAACCCTTATGTTTCAGAGAGGGTCGTTGGAGATTAGAGAATTCCCTCTATAAAAAATGTATGAAACAAAGTAATTGTTTTAATTTAAGGAAGAGGACGCTTAGAATGATCATATTCAAAACATTCCTATCTTCTGAGGATAGTATTCCTGAATTTTAAACACGCAGTCACATCTTTCAGTAGCATCAGAGCCCCTGTGAGTCCACATAACTCTGTTAGGGTCACTCATAGCCGGTGGGCTCTGAATGAACTTTGTGACATCTGCAAGGCTGCAATCTGTGTCAGTGACCCAAGGTTTCCTTCTGTCAAACTGCTGAACTGTCATCTGAAAGATCTCATTATGGCACTCTGCCATTCAATCTAAACGTGATATTTGCATGCCGGCCTTACTATCTGTCGTTGACATACATAACAGCAGACACTGACTCTTGCTGAGTGGAACGAAAACCTCAAATATATTCTCTCTGCTTGCTGACACTGACCTATTCTTCCTGCACACTTCTGCGCACTTATTTCTTCTGAAATCCTGCTTCTTCACGGACTTAATGCTATTGTCAATTTTTTATGCTTTTAACCTCTTTGATTACACACAGTGTTCCCTGAAATATGACTCTCACTGCATAATGCGCTCTTAAAGCTGACTGGCTGTGATTTCTTTCACTGCAGTATGCCTGTAGCATACAATATGTCGAACTAAGTACTGTGTTCTGTGTGCAATATGTAGTCTCATTATTTTCATTTCATTAAATATTTACACTGTTTTTGCTGTCTGAGCTAATTAATTGATTATATTTAATTACATTTTACAACACAGAAACAGTGTGCTGTCGCCCCACAGCAAGCAGGTCCTGAATTGATTCCCAGCTGGGGTGGCCACGGGTGCTTTCTGTGTGGAGTTTGCATGTTCTCCCTGTGTGTGTGTGTATGTGTGTGTTTCCACTGAGAGCTTCGTTTTCCTCCCACAGTCCTAAGACTTGCACATCAGTTGGGTGGGAGATGCTAAATTGCCCCATAGGTGTGAATGTGATTGTGTTTGTTTGTGTGTCTGTCCTGTGAAGGATTGATGACCTCCCATGACCCTGGTTAGGATAAGCGGCCTAGATAGTAGATGGATGGATGGATGGATAGATAGATAAAACTTAGAATCAACTATTTTTATATGTTATATTTTTATAGATTTATTTGGAGCACTTTTCAGGGTGGAATACTGTAATTATATATAATTACAGTATTCCACCCTGAAAAGTTCAAAGGTTTCAAAGTTCATGGCATTACTAATAATTGTTTGCGGAAACCCCCATAATTTGTCATGCGTTTCAGTGCTGAATTTCAAAGAAAAATACATATATATATGAAATATATATATAAATATATATATAAATCTAAATTCAGCTAAATTTCCATATAAAATATAACTTACTTTATATTGGCTGCTGCTCTGTGACGCATGTCTGGCAGACGCAGTCCAGCATTCCTGCCTCAGTTTCCTGCATGGAGCGTCTCAAGTGTTTCACTTCTTTTTAAAGCCCTGTATTTTTATCACTGTAAATGTAAATAAATTGTTGCTGTATTTACTGATACCAAAGAAAATCTGCTTGCATGAATGACACATTTAGGGTTTACATTAATATACACTAAAATAAAAAAATTCATTTTTAGGCCATTTTTTTATCACAAATTCACATTTTTTCAAAATTTGTTGGTGTTTCTTGAAATTTAGCCCCCACAAATTTTGGGGGTCAGTAATACAGTAATAAAAATGCAGGGCTTTAAGAAGAACAAAACGAAAAACACGCTCTGAGTACAGTGGTCCCACGACACGCTTTCTTTGTGTTTCTCTCCAGCATAACCAAAACATTTATAGTTATTTTTGTATGGAAATGTAGCTGAATTACGTGAATATTAATTTTACAAAATTTGTAAATTATATTTTTGTCTAATTTAGCACAAATATACGAACATTTATATATTGCCACAAAAAAAGCTGTGATGTCTAGGCCTGCTTAGCAACCCAGCACAAGTACGAGGGGTGTGGCGGATGAGGCCTGGACGTCACAAAAGCAAAAAACAAATGCTGAGGATATCTACCTTTTCTGCGCATGTGCGGGGGGTTCCGCAAAATTATTAGTCTGAGAACTACAAATTATTTCTAGTTCTCAGAAAAATTCTGCATGAGACTGAAACCGTATGCAGGGGGTTACTGTAAAAATATATTTTTATATATAGTTTTATTAATGTGATGTGATTAAGCTCTTAACTTCTTTCTCATTAAATGTGCCATGAAGCTGATTAGTCTGTTCGCTAAAGAGCATGCTGATAGACTCACTACTTTTTCTTTATCTGTATGTTTCAGAGCAACAGAATGGATGAACAGCGGTCTACACTTCCTCCCCCCCTCAAAGTATGTCCACCTCTTCCATCTTCATGCCCTTATACACACACACACACACACACACACACACACCACCAAAACTCACTCATAGCCCCCCATTGTCTCGAGCCAGTGCTCTTATCTGCTGGCAGACAGCTTTAAATGGAAGGGCCAGTTATCAGGCCGGCCGATAAGTTCCATGTTCAGAGACAGCAATAACCCTTCTTTCAGACACCAACTAATAGAGATCCAATCAAAAGAGATGAATCATTGCTGAGCAATATTCTCTGGCCCGAGGCTATTTTGTGTGTAATGAATCAAAATGAGCAGCGGAGAGTCGGAGCTTCTAAGTGCACTAAGTGTGGAACAGAGAGAGTGGTTCAGCTGTTGGTCTGATAGACAGTGCTTTAACTTTCCAAACTTCATCCAAGCACTTAACATTAAATATTTACTAATCTATGCTTTGTAAATGTGAATGCAATTCTAAATATTGTGTTTTAGTTTCCCAGTTTCATCACAAGCAGTTGAACGTTAAAAGACAAAAATACAGGAAATATGTTTTTTTTCTCTCTGTAGACTGAGGAGGATTACATCCCATACCCTAGTGTCCATGAGGTAGGAAAACAGTTTGCCTTGCTTCAAGACCTGCTCATTTGATGACCTTACTTTGTATTGTATTATATTACAATGCATCATATTGTATTATATTACAATATAAATTCTGATACCTTACATCATGCTGTATTATATGACAATATAAATCCTGTTATATTACATCATAATGTATTATATTAAAGGATCCATATAAACTGAATGTTCCTCCCTTGCCTCACTGATGTAGTGTGTAAACATTGTTAACACTTTAAAATCCTGCCACTTATTCCCCAGGATGTGTAGTCTGTATATAGGAATTTTAAATTCATTGTATTTGAGATGACACAAAAACGAACACATTTACACATCTGTCTATTCAGCTTTATCCAGTTATAGCAGTTTATCCCCAGCATTTCATTAAGCTGTGAGCTCAGAACAAATCTCATTTATATGTATCTGTCATAGGATTCACTCCATGGTAACGCTGAAACGATTTATGGCTATTATGGTAGAGGGTGTAGACTTCAGAGAGATCCGAATCATTTTATTTGCCTAGTATGTTGCACATGTGAGGAATCTGTCCTAGTGAGTGTAGTGTAGGATTAACATGTTTTCTAAAACTCAGTCTCACAAAAATATGTTTTTTGTTTATGCAAATTTATTTAAAACTAATTTGGATCATTATTTGGTGGAGAGATCACTGATAGCGATCTGTAATGTCAGTATTGCAAAGGCTAGTATTGTGAGTATTGTGACAATGATTATCAAACAGTGTGTTCATCCGTGTGCTGTGTCTGTCAGGTATTGGGCAGGAAAAGCCCCTTCCCTTTGATTTTGCTACCCCAGTTTGGGGGCTACTGGATTGAAGGCACCAATCATGAGCTGACTAATGGAAATGACCCAGAGCAGCTCCAGTCCCCCACATCTCGCATCAAGCTGGAGTGCAACACCACTGCCAAGATATACAGGAAGCAGTTTCTCGGCAAGGTGAGACATGGATCCACCTTTCAGTCTACATCACTGCAAAATCTGAAAGAGAGGAACATAGTTGGAAATGCTCTCGGCTAGGTGTGCATACATTTGAGGGTATGGCACAAAATATGTCTCAGTAAAACATCTGATATTAATGTTTGGTTTCCTAAAGCTAGTGCTGGCCAATGTCATATACACTCATGATGGTCAGTGTCACACATGGACAAACTCCATATGAAAGTCTGTGGATTTGAATACAAGGTCATTAAAGTCACTGTTGGTGTAATGGTCAGGTGTCCCAATACTTTTGTCCATATAGTGTATAACAAAGACTTGGCTAACTGAAATTTATTTGGAAAATATTGTAAAATAGAATTTTATCAGTTCTGCCTAGAACTAATTCAAGCTGTAGCTAATCTGGGAAACAGCACACAGCACATGGTATAATGCATACGTACATGGATGAAAAGCATTTTGCCATTTTTTTCTATGTATATGCAAAATAAAATTCATATTATTGCTCAAACACCAGGTTTCCATGTGCCTGGCATGTATAATGCACATTTGTGCTCAAATACCAGCTTCTTATATAACACGCTTTTCTGAGCATTATGTCTTTATTTATACCGACACATGATGCGAAAGACAGTATAACTGGCTGTTTATGTTTAGTCCTCAGTGTGGCATGATTGACTGGCTTTTCAGCTGCATGCACTCTGCTCTAAGCAGATATTTGCATTTGATGAAAAGAAACCTTTCTCTTTATAATGAATTTTACTCAGGAAGACAGATGCCTAAAGCCTCACACTGAAAAGGATCTGTACTGTTTGGACATCTGTGTTTTTTTTTCGCTTGACAAAAGAGATGAAAGCAAACGTGACCTCGACACATATACCTCAAAGTGTAGATCTAATGAAGATATATTAGTTTTGCCTTTAGATTAGCATAATGTTCTGAAATCTAATAAAAATCCATCATGGGTGAAGCCGCATGTGTGAATAGAAGCGGTGGTCAGACCTTGGCGGAGTGGGGGAGTTTTAATAAAACGTGTGTGTGTGTGTGTGTGTGCGTTGTGATGTGTTTGTGTGTCTCAGAAGATAAATGTGTTCTTACTCTCTTGCCGTCTGTTCTGTCATTAGGAGCACTTTAATTACTACACAGTGGACAGTGCTCTGGGCCACCTGGTCTTCTCTGTTAAATATGAAGTTATTGGGGATCAGGAACACCTCCGTCTGATGCTCAGGTTTGCTTCATTACCCCTCTATAACTTGCTCACTCATCAAGTCGCACTCTCTTATTGACTTTCTTCTGTTCTGCTCATAGATATTCCCTTCTCACAAAATCTCACGTTGTGTACAGTTTTAATGGAGATTATACTGGTCATGGCAGCATCTATTCTGAAAACTATGAGTCATATCTGGACACAGTAATATCCCCCTCCATCACACACTTTTCCCAAGAGATTACACGGACAGCACGTCCACAGCACCCTCGTTTCCGAATTAGACAACAGATGGACAATATAGGCCAGTGTGTGGGTGGAGAGAAAACTGCAGGACATTGCTGTCATCTTACCCATGTGACATACTTACAACAACTGACAGCATACTGACACCAAATATAACTGAAAAAAATCCATGACAACTTAGTTACTACAATCATCATTTGGTTTGTGTCATTTCTGTAAGTTTAATTGCATGTCAAAACAAAAATGCGAATGAAGCCCCTAGGCTACAGTTTCCACCTTGTTTTTTTTTTTTAAACGACTCTTCTTTATTTATTCCAGAAACAAGTTGAAAACGTATCACGACGTGATCCCAATATCATGTCTGACTGAATTCCCCAACATCGTCCAGATGGCGAAGGTGAGATTGAGGCGCCGGCCAGGGTGCAGCGGTCAGCACGGTTGTTTTCAGACCCTGTAATTTATCATGATTCACTCTGAAAGACAGGACTGAGAGATTTGCTCCCCGTGAGCCGCATCTCAGCAACTTGGACAAAAGAGCCCCTAGCATTGCCTTTATGTTTACTACAAACAGTAAGAACAAAAGGGAAAAATCAATCAGTGTGTGTTCTTTTTTTCTATTCCCAGCTGGTGTGTGAGGAGGTGAACGTAGACCGCTTTTTCCCCGTGCTTTACCCAAAGGTACGCAGGCCTTCGTCTTGTGATCAATATTCCGTCTTTGCATTATCTAGCTACAGTGAGATGACATGCATAATTGAGAAATTGCTTCTCCAGCCCTCAATGACAACTTGTCCTTATTAATTAAGCTGTGACATTGGAGTCTATCAGCGGGGGAGTATAAGAGGAGATGGATGCCTCTCTCTGCCTCTCTCTCTCTCTGCCTCTCTCTCTCTCTGTCTCTCTCTCCCTCTCTCTCTGCCTCTCTCTCTCTCTGTCTCTCTCTGCCTCTCTCTCTGCCTCTCTCTCTCTCTGTCTCTCTCTGCCTCTCTCTCTCTCTGTCTCTCTCTCTTTCTCTCTCTCTCTCTCCCTCCCTCTCTCTCTCTCTCTCTCTCTCTCTCTCTCTCTCTCTCTCTCTCTCAGGGATACATATGCCTAATTAACTGTCAAATGTGGCCATTTATGTTTCCATACTTCATGAAGAGATGAATATTAAGCACTCCCCCGAAGCATGTGTAGAGGGAAAAAAGAAGCCACAGAAATGGAGAGTCCCAACTGTCAAATATGTTCATGCACAGGTCTGTCACTACCATCACAGGGACTACAGCAGCCCTGTTTACTATGTGTAAATGAACAGAGGGCTGGATGAGCCTGGGAAAACACAGCCCTTTCATGTTCTGCCCAATATCTTTCATGAAGTTCAACTTATTTTGCAGAATAAGTGTTGGCTGATCTCACGGCAGGGATGCATATTGGAGCTGCCACTCATCTGAGATATCCTCATTGTGCCTTCAGGCTGGATGTCATCCTGCTTTCAAACGCTTTCAGCTGCACTGACATCTAAACTGAGGGCGCATTAATTTCGTGTTACGTCACCACTGAAGTGCACTTAAACCTACATTTATAAGGATATATTTCCTCATCATCTATTATTTCTTTCTCCCCACCTTTCTCCAATGTGCATAAACCATGGCAAACTCCATTTCAAAGGAAGAAGCCATAATGGACCATTTTCATTCCATTTACAGTCCAGCCTTTGACCAATTTCTGTTTGGCAAGGCTATTCTCGTGAGGCTACAGTGATCCAAGCCTGGTTGGCTTCTCTAAAGGTTGTCATTCAAACTCCTACAAAGTAGCATCAAGTGCAAGAGCATAAAAAGACCAATTGACTCTACAAAGGTGGCGATATCATGCACTATCCAGATGATCAAACGCACCGCGTTCTTCCCTGCTGCGCCTTTGCTGTTTGCCATGCACAGCACATCGTACGCCATGTGGAGGCAAACAATGCCAGGACACTGACAATACGGGCAAAACACATTCGGCCGCCAACATGGCCTCGGCTCCACACACGCATGCTTGCTAAAAAAAAGCCTTTTTTACCATATGGCACCACAAACAGGGTCATAGGGAATGTCTATCATGTACATGATGAATTTTGAAGGAGCAAAAAACAAGCTGGACCTCAACGGTGATTCCACAAGCCAGCTATCAGCAAACTGCATGGAGGGAAAAAAAACCCCAGCATCCTTACCTAACTGCATCTCCATGATGCTCATTTTGTTTTCCGCAGGAAAGAGGATCTTTGGAGGCTTGTCGGTCAAAGGCGCTGTAAAAGAAAAACGACACACAAATAACATTAATTCAGTCTCAACACTCGACATAACAACCCACCTTTAGTCATGGTGGAGAGTGAAATTACCCCGGCCCAATCCACCGAAGAGGGGGGAGAGTACAGACCGGGTAAAATAGGCTCCAAGGGGAAGGCATGAATAAGATGCTCTCTCTGAGGCACAGTATGTAATGGGCTTTTCCAAACTTTGCCTGACAACCATTTCAACTCGACTAATGGCTTCAGTACCTTTGGGCCGCACCACGTCAGTGATTAAGGCAAGGGATGTGCCACCGAACCAACATGGATTAAGGTCAGATACTGTGTAGTGCATGCAGACTGCAAACTAGGATCCCACTATAACATAAACCCAGGCTACTGTTTATTCTTCTCGGCTGGGAGGCCCCTTCGGAGACAAATCTCCCTCCAGGTGACAGCTAGTTCAAACGTTTGCTATAGATGGAGGAGAATGGCTTTAAATAATATATCCCCGTACATATCACCGCTATTATTTAGACAGACAGATCAAGGTGGTGAAAAGAGGAGAAGAGGCGGGAGAGGAAGGCAAAGGGAGGCAAATGTATCTTAGCACATTATGACCTGTCACCATGCGGCAAATTTCACAAGCACTGGGTGTCAGAACCGCTCCGGTTTACTGGCATGGACTCGAGCTAATAGTGTGAGTTTGCATGGAGCAGAGCCAAAGTCAAAAATACTGATGCCAGAGACACTCAAGTTGTCATTTCACATATAGTCGTGCTGCTGAGAGAGACTTGGGTAGAATGCAGTAAATCCCAAACGTCTTCACATTTGCAAAATAAAAAAAATTGTGGAAAGAACTAATACACACAAATGTAACCAGCCTTCAGCTTCTGTTACCAGAAAGACAAATATGAAACGAGATTCTACCTGCTTTAACAAGCCTGTGAATACTCCCAATTAGGTCTTCTGTGCTAAAACTCCATCCATTATCTACCCCTTATTCCTGCATTCAGGGTTTGGGGGAGGGGGGGGGGGTACACCCTGGCCAGTCGCCAGCACGTCACAGGGCCGTGCTAAAACTCACTGATGGTATTAGGCCTCCTGGCTGGTAGCTTTTGGCTTCCAATTGTGGGACTGTCTGATGGATTTTGGCCTTCTGTGATTGGCTGCTAGTATTAGACCTCTTGTTCTAGTATAAGCAGGTAGTGTCCACTCTCAAGCCCGGAAACTACTCAGTAATTTATACTTGACAGTCGTTTCTAAACTCCTCTCTAGCTTGTGCTGTCATTCAAAATTCACATCACATAGCCCTGTGATAATCTGGCTCATGATCTCAACTGTCTCAAATCTCAAATGCTGTAACACAGGGCTGCACAATTAATCGAATTTTAATCACGATCATGATTTTGGCTGGCATGATTAAATTAAGATGATCGTCGGCGATTTGAATAGCAGCTCTGCTGCACATCAAATTAGAGCCCGACCGACATATCGGCAGGCCGATATTATCGGCCGATATTAGTCATTTTCCAAACTATCGGTATCGGCATTTATAATGGCCGATA
>JBBPDB010000134.1:21071552-21089292 GCA_037974465.1 Brachypetersius altus
GTGTGTGTGTGTGTGTGTGTGTGTGTGTGTGTGTGTGTGTGTGTGTGTGTGTGTGTGTGTGTGTGTGTGTGAATGCATGTGCAGACTGCCTCATAACATGCTGAGTGAGCTTTATATGTTTGATGTGAGAGTGCTGGACATTTTCTGCTGCTCAGGTTTTTGTCCACAGGCATGAGGTGCTGATGAGCTGTATTTGCTGTGCATGGTGAGTATATACAAGTCAGGGACTTTTCGTCCACAAAGCACAGTCCTTTGGGTACGTACCTATCAGCCATAGATTATGTTACAGGAAGAATCACAACAGTACCCTGCCTGAGTGTGCTTACAGATATCCATGTACCAGCTTTATCCAAAAAGGGAAATATCGAGGTTAAAATTATGATTTTTGACTTTCTGTTGTTTTTGTTTCTGTTTCCAGCTAACACTTTCTATGCATTGGTATGAAATGTCGTATGGATGTGCTAACCTTGGTAAAGCTGACAATTCCACTGGGGCTTCCTTTCATGCAACTGTGTCACAGCCCTCTTTACTATGCAACTCCATGGGGTGAAACAGTTGCTTGGGATTCTGGGAAATCGTCCTCCTGTAGATGAAGAAAATAATAAAAACTGCTGCTACATACACCTTTGCTGGCTGAATAGTACATGTCAATGTGGTTAATAACATTTTTTCGTATAACTAATCTGTATTGGTTATCTTAACCAATGACTAATTGCGCTAAGTCGTGTGTAATTGTGTGCGTTTATTCTGTCAACGTTGCATTTTAAACCTTGTCTGCAGTGTTCTGGTGTCTCTAACAGTGTGCTGTGTGTGCTCCTCTCCTCAGCTCTCTGCTCTCTTGTCCCTCACAGGCTTCCATATGCAACATGGTTCCTCAGGCTCCTCTCTCCTCATCTAGCTGCTGTGTTGTGGTTGTGATGGCCCTTTAACTGTTTAATCGCGCTTTAGAATGATCAAACCTGCCAGCTGGCCTATGTGGTTTTATAACATAACATACTCTGCTGCATGACAACTCATGGTCTCTCCCTTCTCTCTCTCTCTCTCTCTCTCTCTCTTTCTCTCTCTCTCTCTCTCTCTCTTGCTCTCTCTCCCTCTCTCTCTCTCTCTCTCTTTGTGTGGCCCCTCTGCAGTCATTGCTTGTCCCAGGGAAAAGTCCCAGTAAATATGGACGTCGCGGCAGTGCCATAGGGATAGGAACGATAGAAGAGGTTTATGTATAACTCTCACTCTCTCTTCTCACACTCTGCATTTTTGGCTTTCACTGCATGACCTGCACTCATTCCCAGAGCACTTCACCCCTGCACCTCTGTGTAGGCAGATATGACATCATGCTCCTTGTTAATTTCACCAATAGCACACTACAGCACTAGATTGGTTTAAGCTCTCCAGAAAAGAAAAAAAAGCCACATGCATTGTTGCATTCTTTTCTGATGCTCTGTCACATCCCTCTTGCCTTGATAACTGCAGCAATTCTGTCAGGTAAGAATCACCTCTTGAGACACCTTTCAGCTGTATGTGTGCGAATGGTATCATGTGGAAATGACAGTGAAACAAATCAAATCCAAGGCTTTGCTAAAAAGGACAAGAACTATCTCAAGAGACAGTCTTTACCTGACAGGATTGATGCTGTCATTAAGGAAGTAAGGAGGTGGGGGAAACTATGCATGTTGCTAAATTTTGTCAGAGGACCTTGGTTTGGCCTTATTTTAATTATATTTGTCATTTATAATTTAGTAATTTGTCATTAGTAATGAGTAGGGATGTGATGATGATCAGTTTTACTCAGTGGCAAATGAGTTGATATGTCATTTCATAATTCAATAATTGTCTATAATTACCATATTTTAAAAGTCCCAGTGGAAGTAAAATTATCCGATTAAAGCACACATCAAGACAATACTGTAACATAGTAGTGCTGCTGATTTCATATATATTTAAATTGTAGTTGATTTTTGGTGTTATGAAGAAATACGGTCTAATAACTTTATCAATATAGTGCCTGTAGTGATTACTTCAGTGAGTTAATGCTTTTTTGTTGGTATTCATTATAGTTTATCAATACCACAGCAATACTGAAAAAATGTAATTTGATTCAATTAATAGTTACACTTTAATATAATAATTAAGTGCTTATTTCATAATTGAATAATATTTGTGGTCACTGATACCATGATAGGAAATGTTTGTATCATCCCATCCCTGCCTATTTTCAGGGCTACTCTCCTGCTCCCTTTAGACCATATTCTGCCTACCATCTATGGCCTGCAGCTCATGTCATGATGTATTTTGCACTACTAATGCATGCCTTTTTGATAAAGTGACACCACTAAATCGTACATTCAGATCCTTAAGTAGAGCACTTGCTCTGCTTGACTCTTAGCTCATTGTCATTCACTCCCACACTTACACTGCGGATCCATACAAGATCATTTTATCCTCTTTAGAATATACCACCCCTCAGAGGAAAGATCATTTCCACAGTATTTATGCTCCTCTGTCGGGCAACACCCTCCATGTTGCTTTTCATATACTACATTGATTTGCTACCTTCCTAATGTCTCCCACCATGTCTGCTGTTGTATGTATAGTTCAATGTATTTCTTTGCTCTTGTCTGCTAATTGTATTGTATTTACCATCTGATAGCGCAGAAACATGAAGGGTAAAAGGGAATTCTAACGCAGTTCCCAAAGCTTTTGAAGCCATTCAAGATAAAAGGCTTTTTTCAAGTTCATATTTTAGAAACTATAAAGTGGGAGCAGTAAAGCCCCTAGCGCGCCGAGAGAACAAAGCGCCCACGGTGAAAGCACAGCTCACTGAAGCCCACGAGTCAATACTGTCTTTCATCTCGTAGTCATACATGAGGCCTGTAACTGTAGCCCCATAGAGCACAATTTAGTGATGCCCATGCTGGTCCAGCTGCAGATCAGTAGCTTTCATTTTCCCTGGAGAAGTCAAGATGTCAGAGTGCACCCCATAATGATACCAGTTTAAAATCGAAGACAAAACAGCACAAAACAGGCATGACGTTTGTTTTAAAAGCTAAAGTTCCCAGGTAGAATAAAAAATATATATATATATATATGTGTGTGTGTGTATGTGTGTGTGTGTGTGTGTGTGTGTATACATGTTATGGACAGACTAAAATCTTTCAGAAATTAAATTTCAATTTCAACTTAGTTTGTTTAAATATATGTAAACTTTAAAAACATTTTTCTAGGTGCAACAAATATAAGTACGATACAAAATTGTTTAAGTTAATAAAACATATCAAGTAAATATCAAGCGTCCTCAGAAGCTGTTATTCTAATTTACCAGTTCTTCTCAACCTAGGAGTCACATTCAGATTATTAAAGAACAACAAAATAAATCTTTCCCACATTCAGATATGCATTTGCATTTCGAAATGTTTCTCTAGTCCTGAGTTTGTTTTGTATGGCCTGCCTGATTAATCTTTCTATGATGAACAAGAGGCCTGTGCGTAAAAGAGCAGATGTGCAAGCTTTGATATCCTTTAGTACAGAGGCTTCCAGTCCTGAGCTGCATAGTTTAGTGTTCTGCCTGCTTCAGCGCCCCAGTTCAAATGAGGAAATCTCTTATTAATTCATCCTTAAGCAAACAACAGACATCTCTGCCCTTTGATGTACTCTTCTTCATTACATATTTGATTCCACTGTGCTGTTATTACATTTATCTTTAAAGATAAGATAACCCTTTATTAGTCCCACAAATTGTTACCGCAGCAAGTGGACAGAACAAAAGAAAAAGCAGCAGAAACAGCAAAAAATAGAATAAAAGCTATACAACAAAACATTATAAAATAAAAAGTACACTATAAAATAAATACAGAGCTATAAATATAGAAGTTTGTGTGCATGTAATATATGTATATACAAGCCTATATAAGTATATGTATGTGTGTGCACATTGGATATATGTATTTATATATGTACATAGTGGATGTATGCATGAACACTGTGGATATATACAGGTACATATTGGAATGTCCTCAGTTTATATGTAAAGGACCATACCAAAAATGTTTGTGCACATTCAAACAAGCAAACATATAAATGGGAATGTACTTCACAGCATAGTCGTCTTTTATCATTTGTGGGAGACATTCTTCAGGACCAGGGTTGAGAGCCATCCCTGCGTTTGTACTGTAAGATGTGAGAGAGTGACGAATTAGATGGTTTGAGATCTAAATCTCACAGATGTTGTCTTTGTATTGTAGTCCCTGATAATACCTGGGAAAAGCCCGACCAGGAAGAAGTCCGGCCCATTCAGCTCTCGCAGAAGCAGTGCCATCGGCATCGAGAACATCCAGGAGGTGCAGGAGAAAAGGTGAGGAGCAGCGCTGCCCCCCAGGAGGTTGAGTCACTGAGCAGTACAGTTGGAAATGTCACAGGTCATGGCATTACTGAGGACTTACTAGCCTCAAGACTGGTGTTTTAGAATGCTATTCCTGAGAACATGGTGTTGTGTTTGTTTGGGTCTATATATCTTTGTATCCATACATTTACAGGACAAAAATGTCCCGCCTTTGAAAAACCAGAGAGAAACAGGGCTGTCCTACAGTGTCAGGATCAACTAAATCTAGTGATTTAGTCACATGTATGTGTAATAAATATGAGACATATTACTGTGTATAAGTAGATGCAAAAATAATACATTTGGTACATTTCTGTAGCTTTTTGTCCTACCCATTCTGTGTATGTATGTGTTTGAGAGTATGGTTTTTTGGATGGGTACAAAGCAAGGAAAATGCCTTATTGTGTTTAATTTGTGTATGTGTGTGTGGTTGGTGAAGGATTGCAGCGCTCTTGTCTGAGGACAGGACAGTGTTGTGTGTGTCTCTGCCCAGCGTCAGTCTCAGGAATGGCAAGCTCATCATGGACTCCTTCAAGTACAGATGATACTTTAGAGTGCCTCCTTCCTAACTGCAAAACAGTTTGGCCCAATAGATAACACAGAAACACTTCCATAGACAAATCTAGAAAGACTAGCCAAAGAGATAAAGCTTCTCATGTAGCATGACTGTTTATCCTAGATTTTAACGATTTTACCTAACTGGCCACTTTAACATATTAAAACCTTCAGAAAAGGCTGATTTATACTGTGAAATGTGTGTAAACTTACTTGCATCACTCCACAACAAAGAGGTTCATGGATAAGTAGCTTCTAAAGGGTCACAGGGGCCACAGTGCGCACACCTCCAAAATCTCAGCCATGCAAGTGAGTCTTCTGCAACAAGCAAACATGCAATACATTCTACCAGATACCTGTATGAACGTCTACCAATCACAGCCTCAAATGTTCAAGGTACACAGATGCACAATTATAAATCAGCCTTTGCTTTAAATATGCTTTCTGCACTGCTGAAGTAGCCGAAGCGCTAAAAGGAAGAAAGTGTGCTGACAGAGGCAGTTCTTCTAGTAATAAGAATTCTAGTAATACACTTAGTAATAAGTGTATATGTATGACTTGCAACTCTGTGACTTAACAAAAATCATGTTTTCTCTTATATTGTCATGTGCTTCTGGAATTCTTATCATTCAGTAGAAATCCAGCATGTTAGTTCTAAGCAGAGAGATTATTTCCTTCACTACTAACCAGCTGTAGTCAGCAGTTTGGTCTTCACTGAGACTAAATGGAATGAAATGGTGGAGTGTGAAAGAGAATGCTTGTGCTGCCCTCTAATGGTCAATGTGTTTCTGTGCAGCAGCAGAGAATGCTCTCCCAGCACCCAGAAAACTCCAGACAGCGGACATGCCTCCCAGGACCCCAAGTCAGAAAACTCCTCCAATCAGAGCTCACCAGAGGTCCTCGTTACGAAGAACAGGTACGACTGTGTTAATAGAGGAATTTGATGATTCATAATAGGCGTGCGTGTAAGGGTTTTACAGTTTTAATGCTCTAAACTTCAAATAAGTCAAGTAGGTTGAACCATATTCACGCTCCTCCAGGACCATGGTGCAACACAAAAACAAAACTACACTGAGTGCCAAACTACACAAGAGCAAACAGTACAATGCTCTCCCAGTACAATATTACAGGACAGGACAACATACAGTGCAGCCGACAAATACAGTAACAGTATTAGTGTGAATAACATTAGTGTGAATAGTATGACATTGTATTATAAATACAGTATTATGTATTATGATACTGTATTCTAGCATTAGAGTCATTATGAGTGTAAGACTGAGCAGGAATAACAAGTGGATGTCGGAGAAGGACTCGAACATTTAGGTTAAGCTGAAGTGTAGACGGTGTTTAGCCACTATTAAACATGGTTCTGTGGAATAATGCAAATCCGCCACAATGACAATAAAACGTGTGTTTGTTTGTATATAGTTCAGCCATGTGCTTCAGGGCTCCTTCCATCCCTGAAGCTAATGACCTGTCACGCTCATCCTCCAACGCCAGTAGCTTTGCCAGTGTGGTGGAGGAGAATGAGACGGAAGCCACTGAGGACTACGACACAGGCATGGTGAGATTCACACAGATCCATAAGCCTCAAACTAGCACACACTGAAAAACAAGAGTGAATTTAATTCAGTCGGTTGAAATGCATATGCTCTAGAGCAGTGGCTCCCAACCTGGGGTCCAGGCCCCCCTTAGGTGGGCGCTAGAGATCGCAGGGGATGCGCACAATTTTGTCTGCACTCAGGTAACCAAAATTTGTACACATTAAATTCATAAAATCTCAATGTATGAGAAACGTAAAAGTGTGTGTGTGTGTGTGTGTGTGAGAGTATGTATAAGAGTATAAGAACAAAAACCTACTGCTGTTTATTTTTTGCAAATAAAAGTTTGTAATTAATCACTTTATTCTTTTTGTGCATCTATGCGGGTAGAGTTTGGGGAAAAAAGGTTGGGAACCACTGCTCTAGAGAGATACTATTCATTTTAAACATGAAACGCAACTGCAATGTTTTCACAACCAGCACTAATCCCCAACCTACACCAAATACTCTACGCCATGCACTTGTCATCACACCTGGAGACAATTATACATTTTATTCAAATTATAATCTCTGTGTTGTGAATGAGAATGATGAATCCTGAACACGCTATCGCTAATCAGACTTAATTGTGGTCTGAATGTATGCCTATACTTTATGCCTATACTTTACCATGTATGTAAGTGAACAACAGTATTTCAAATGGCACTCAAAACTCATAGACTTGACATGCATAGACATGCAAAATGTATTCTAGACTTTCAGCCACATGCAAAAATCTTTTCCAAAAATGATGTACTGAAATAATGGGTTACCCAGATCACACACTATTAAAACATGACTTTTTGAGGTAAATGTAGATATCAGTATGTCACCCATAAGTCAGATTGTTGTATATAGATTGGACATCAACACATGCCCTGGTCTCTAATATGTTTGGTTCCAACACACTTCGCTCCAATGCTCAGATGCTCAGAAGGCCTTCATTGGCTGTATCAGGTGTTATAAACAGCAGCTGGCGAATAAGTATTGGATTTTTTTGTCTAGGTTTCGGCTTAATCTTGGCTTTAAAGTTTGAGAAACTGCACCAGAATGCCTTGAATATGAAGGAGTTTGTATGTCTCAAGTTTTAGGGAGCAGTTTTAGAAGACTGTGTATGTGTGTGATTCTCTCTGTAGGAAAGTTTGTCGTCTGCAGGGACGCCACACAAGCGGGACTCTTTCACCTGTACTACTTGGCTGGAGGACAACGTGAGCAGTGTCAGCACTACCAGTGCCAGCAGGGGGAGCTCTCCTGGTATAGTAGAAACAACAAAGCAGTTTTAAATCAAATGACTACATTAAGACAGCAACAGCATGAGTCAGGGTCAATCAGTATTTTTGAGAGTGAATTCTACTGTAACTTAATTAAGGCATACCTGAAGTGTGCAGGGTCATTGTGGACCATTCATGCTCCAACTACAGGCAGACCTCCGCAGCCAGAGTGTGGGAAGACTAATGAACAGAACCGGACAGACATCCGGATCAAACTAGAGAGACCGCACAACCACAAATCTACATCGGTGAGAGATCCTCTGTTCATCTAAATCATCTATTTGTGTATGCAGTACACCAAAAAGTACATTCTTTGTACAGAAGTACATTCATGGACTATGTAGTTTGAATTGTATGTACATTTTTTGTACGAGGTCGTTTGTAGAGTTGCGTCTGCATTACTACTCCCACACAGTTGTTAGAGAGTAGACAAATGGAAGTGTTAGATGATGTCTTTTCTGTGAGTGAAAGGTGGTCTGTGCTTTTTTGACCTTTTTCTCTCTGTGCAGAACTGCTAGCCTCTCCTGTCTGATTGCTTCATGGATTTCCATCAACAGGTCAGTTTTCCCTCAACGATTTTCCATTGCAAAACATAATGAATATCTAATTTACTCGCTATTTATTCATGTCTGTGTACAATAAGATCAAATGTAGATAATCTTATTGTACACAGACATTATGGTGGTAGTGGCCTAGTGGGTAGGATACTTGCCTCTGGAACAAGAGATCATTCGAATCCTACCATCAACAAACCACCACTGGGTCCCTGAGCAAGACCCTCATCCCCAAGTTGCTCCAAGGAGACTGTCCCCTGTAGTTAGGGAATGGAAGTCGCTTTGGATAAAAACGTCCGATAAATGTTAAAAAGGACTACAACTTTGTTTCAAAGCTGATCTGATGTAATTCTGAGTTTTCAAAATGCCACCATTTTGAAAACTCAGAATTACAAAGCACAGAATATAAACATATTAATTCATTTATCATTATAAAGGACTATTTACAACGTTGTGTCATGTGCTTTTGTCATTTTTAATTAATTTGATTCTCATGTAGTTTTATCTTTTTTATTTGTATTTATCAAAACAGCATTCCCTAAAAACACCCCCTCATAGAGATGAGGAGAGCTTGGGTTTACGCCATGACTGCTGACGAAGATGACGAAGATAACTGCAGCCTGCCAGCAGAGTGACGGATGACAGGACCATGATCGTGTGACCATGCTCTCCAAGGTGGTCCAGTGCAGTAGTGAGAAAGAAAGAGAGAGGGAGAGAGAGAGGGTACAGGCTGCATGAATAGATCTCATTTGCACTGCACCACTTTCCTTTTCATTGTCTCTGCTCTCTCTTCGTCCGCCTCGGTGTAGGGTCGTTTCTATTCTGTTGTCTGAAGCGCTTTTAGTCCGTGCAGTAAATCACTGTGGGCTTTGTGCCCGTGTAGGAAAGATTGCTACCTGTTTATTGTCTCGGTGAATGGCTTGGTTAATGGATTGCGCAGGGTCCTGAAGTTGCATCGTGTTTAACCCCCTTGGGCTCCAAGAAATGAATTCTTTCCACAATCAGTAGCCTTTTCTGTTCTCCCACAAGGACCAACCTGACAAAGCTGCCTGAAGTGTTTCTGAGACTTTCGGCACGGGCATGTTTCCTCCTTCTTTTTTTTTTTATTTGATCTTTGCTTGTTGGTAAACACTGTGGGTAATAATATAGTTTAAATCAGTTGTGTTGCTTACAGCTCAATTGTATTTGCAAATTGTATTTGCCAATGATGTCACATTAACAGTTTACTGATTAACCAGTCCTCATAAGGAGACAGAGCATTCTGATGAAGTAATTCAAGTAATACCATTCCTGCAGACCCACTAACAGACCAAAAAGCAGACGTCTGGCAGATCCATCTACATGTTCAATGGCTAGGGATATAGAATGAATATTCTTTCTTTAGAAATTGCTACAGAGACTTCGCTTGCAAATGCCTTGCCTTATCCATCAAACAGGTGATTTATGCCATGTTTGTGTTGCACGAAACCCAAATCCAATGACTGTGTACAGCTACCACCGAGTGTGACTGTATGTTATGAGCTTTGATGTTGCGATATGTATTTTGCCTTGGACTCAAAAATAAGTTTCTTGGTTTGTTTTTTAATGAGATCCCAGCTTGTGTCCAACATGTCAGGGTCTTCGTTTCAGTCCTTAGTGATAAATATCTCTTCATTTGAGTCCCTGTTCTTGCCGTGCAAAGGAAATTCTCTAGATATATTGTCTAGATATCTTCAATGAATTTCAGCAGACTCTACATATTGTCAGTCCTTTCTTAGACTTGGCGTAAATCTGTCTTGGGTTATTTTTCTGTTCCGTGTTTGGACAAATGTACGGTAGATCTGTGACGATTGTAATTTGAAAAATATTTGGAGGTTGAATGCGTGCCTAATATCTTTATCTTCATACTCTCCTTGCCAGACCTCCATGCCACAGCAGAAAAGTCCCAGGAATGATGAGTACACTCACTGGAATTGTAAAATATTTTTCTGCCCGTTTTTTTTTTCTCATAAAGGGTGTAAAGCTTAGGGTTTGCTGTCTGTTTAATCGTAAGGTGTGGATTTACACTGTAAATAGGGATATTTCCATTCAAAAATATTTTTAAATGGTTTTGTAGTCAAGGGTCCTGCTTAAAGTCCAGAAAACTGACATTAGCTTTTAAACCTCAGTAATGCCAAAATCAGTCCTGTGCCCTTATTGAAGTTAAGAAGAGTAGATCACTGAAAATAACCAGCACAGAGCGGTCCAGTGTATGTGGTTTGGAGTTGCCTTACTGTCGATCGATGAAGGTGTGAACTAGCCGTAGGTACGAATGTCAACGTTGAATCCATGTTCGAATACATGTGTTTGTGAAAAATGAAGGTTTAATTGAACTGCCTTTGTACTGTTTTTGTTGTCCATGTTTTTAGTTATCAGAACGTT
Source organism: Brachypetersius altus (assembly GCA_037974465.1). NCBI lineage: Eukaryota > Metazoa > Chordata > Actinopteri > Characiformes > Alestidae > Brachypetersius > Brachypetersius altus. Next base: position 21,082,288 of record JBBPDB010000134.1, read on the forward strand.
TTAAATAATCCTCATAATGAAGGCTCAAATGCACAGGTTTCAGAAGGTTGACAGGGCTTTGACTGGGTTTGACATGCAATTCCATCGCCATCTGTGGGACAAGATAGAATGGAGAATGGTGCTGATTTGTAATTTCACTACTCAAGCAAATCACAAACTGAAATCAAATGGATAAAGGGAAATTGTTAGCTAATAAAACCTAAATTAGATTGCTGTTGTCAGCCCAGCTTAGCGCTTTTGTGCCCCTCTGTGGTGAGTTGTGGTCCTTTTTATTTTTCAGGGGTAATGTAGTGTGAGTGCAAAAGTAATTTTATGCCAAAAAAAAGCACGAAAGGAGTGCTGCTCTAAACAGGGTATGAATCACACGTTGCTACATGCTCCTCTCAAACGACTGTACATGTGACCTGTTCATGCTTTTGTGAGGTCATCCTTGTAAATACAGCTGTTTTGTACATATGCCGACTGTCCAGAAAAAGATTAAATAAAGAGACTTGGGTGTAATGTTCCCTTGGGTTTTGGCGATCTGATTTGTACTCTATAACGATTTGGTTTTTAGTTGTGTATATTTATTATCAGTTAACATTATGATCTGGAAAATGTACTTCTTTGTCATTGTTTTTCCTGCTAAGAGCATAAATAGGTTTCCGTTTAATACAGCATTCCAGTCTAAGACTAGCATTTGTGTTATTTGTCATGTAATCAGTTTGGCAGTTGCACCCACAACAATAAAGAAATGCAGTGATGTTCAATTTATACAGAGGCTAATAATTACAGACATGATCTTTGGCTTCCCAGCACAAATGTTAGCTTTCTAGCTTCCTTCTGCACAAACCTAGCAAAAGAAAGTAACCTTTCAAACAGCTCAACCTCATGTGTTTGCCCTAAAGTACTTGTAGTTTTTCAAATGTTCTTCCCAACTTCAAGGTACGTCATAAGAAAGTAGCTTTCCTGGTCTTCAAACTGGAAAATCTTCCTCTCAAGACTATTGTGGAAACACTGTAGGAGGGAAGTAAGCAGGTTGAACAAGGGTTACAAATATGGCTCACGCTTGAGGCTTGACAACTCCTCCTAAAGTCTAGTTGACATAATTTTGATGCATTTTCCTGCTTGTTTGTTAAAAACAGATATTAGTGAAAAGTGCAGATAGAGATTTGTGAATAATGTTGGGGAATTCCTTTAAACGAAGATAAATATTTTTCCTCTCTGCTCTTCCCACAAACACTGTGGATTTTGAAAGCACATATTTCAAATCAAGCCAAGTGTTACTTGAAGTGCTGTGACTCAACACTAGAGGGAGCTAAATGGCATGCTAAATTGTTCACAAAACCTGCTTGCATTACTCACTGAAATATATTGATAATTGCTTTTCAGGGAATTTTTTATGAGATGTGAGGAAACAAACAAGTAAATAAATGTTATTGACTTATGTTGGACAAATAACGGCCAACATATGTCTATGACATTCAGAAGTGGACCAAAGTTCAAACAAAGGTCATAAGGCAAAAATAAAATGCAATGTGAAAGCACAGTGCAGTTGTAAGAAAGGGGAGAGGGCAGTACATAGTAAACAAAAGTACTGCATAGAGTTAAACACAGAGTGTCTTTTACTGTAGAGTCATGTGTGCTGGGAGGATGTAGGTCAGCGTTAGGCCATGTGACAGCTGCCCTATCTGTTGACCCAGTATATAGCAGTAATTTGAGTTCACGCCAGAGATCAACACTGGGTTTGTACACAAAATGCAGCAGCAAGCCTGTCCAGAATGTAACAAACTGCATCATATTCTATGAACCAGACTCATCTTAATATAAAACAAAATCTGATCCGCGAACGACAATTCTATTATTTTATTTTATATTTAGAGCCTGTTCTTCTACTAAGTTTGGTTAATTTGTCTGATTTGTCTGAAAATACAGTACAGCAAATGTGACTGGATTGTATTCATCACAGTTATTATATATGCCATATACATAAGTAATATAGTTGCATTATAATATGCACTTCGGTACACCAAACTGTAAAAATAGCACCTACTTTTGCTAAATAATGCAATTACTGGCTTTAGCCTGAGGCATTATGAGGCACTGATGCATTTTCACTGCCCTGATAAAACAAGGTTTTTGGATCATTCTGTGATTCCTATGAATGCTGATTAATATCATAAGAGGGCCTGAAAACAGCTGGAGGAGAATCCAAGGACAGGATTGCTTTAAGGCACAGCTGGACAGGTGTGAGATTCAGTTTTGGAACAAAATCTTTCCCAAGGAGTGGAGTTTGAGCGCCAGATCCTGCCTTTAACAGCAGTGTCTGGTGCCCAGGCCCTGTGTTACAAGCCTGGGCCGTCAACACTGCTCTGGTGACAAAAGCCGACAACAGTTTAGTGCACGAAAGAGAGAAAATGAAACTGCATGTCTGAAATTTATTGAGCTCTTCGGGGTTTACATTCATTGCATCACTGCAGGAGAAAAAGGCAAAAAGGGCTTTGAAGTGCAACTGTTAAAATCAAATGGAGCGCAAACTTTTGCTTTGTTGGGGAAGATATGTAAAAGCGGTTTCCATGGCAACAACAGAGCGAACTTAAAGTGCAATTTAGGGTCTCGCTTTATTTAGTTATTGCTCCTACATGACCCATGTAATCAGGCTATTAAAAACAGTTTAGTGAAGGGTTGGTGCATTAAACACAGTGCCACAATGTGACCGGGACAACTGTATGAGGGGCCGGTTTCAGGTCCCGATGAATGAATCATTCTTTTAAAGTGTTGTCAAAAGTCCAGTTGAATCTCAATTTTCGGTTGAATTTACATCTATGCTGTAGGCCGAAGAACGTGAATAAAATTAAAATAATAATTCTGAATATTAAATACAAAATCATCACATAAAATACCACATACAAGCAGCAGCCTATTTGAACTCACTCACATTTTCGCTCTGCAGGCTGTAGCCTCTTCTGGTATGTTTGTACTGCGAGCATGCCTCGTTTCTGCCAGGCTCATCTGGAAATGAGCTGAAAACCTAAAAATTCAAAAGAGCCATTCCCACAGAGCGCCGCGGCTTCTGCCAAGAGCTACGAAGGCACTAAAAGAAAAATGCCAGCAAAAGTACAGGATAGCTCAGTAATTTAATTAACTTGAAAAATGTATTTCATTAACAAAAAAGGGGAGAAATGTGCAAATAAATAATTTTGATTGGTTGAGATCCCTCACCTTCATACGAACATTTCACAGCAAGACATGGAATATGATTATATTGTTCACAAATTATTCATTGTGATTTTCAAGACACTACATGTAGCATATCATTCCATATGCTAGGTTAGTTCATATTTGTCAAATATAAATGTACTTTGTATTGATAAACAGTTTAATGTCATCATCAGTCTCAATAAGGCTATAGTATTGCAATAAAACTTGTATTGTCTCCTGATTCATGCTACGGTTAAAGGTCAGGGTCAGGGTCTACTATAGAGATGAGCGTTGCAATAATACTAAAGAATTCAGCGTGTCATTGAAGCCATTATTTCTGCATTCTGTGCATTCCAGTATCGCATAACATCCTCCTTCTTGTGTCACATTCACTGTGTTCTCCTGAACTCATGGCAGTTCTAATGCACTTACATCACACAAGGAAGTAATACTCTTTGTCTGTCTTAAATGGTGCTGTCACTATTGATTACTATATTAATAATAAAGACATTTACAGTCAAACAATCCAAGTAGTAAAAAATGAATGATAAAGAAGACATGCATAGATTTTCAAAATGGTCCCGAAAAGGTTTTTTACAGTTTGAGAGACTTGAACTATGTATAATTATCAATGAAACTGCCAGTTAACCAATGCAGATAATCAGGAAGGTACAATTTTATCAATTATGCTTTTTAATTGGGTTATAAAAATGGGATGACCCTAGTTGTAAGAGGCTCTTATGGGTCAGATATGAAACTTAAAGGTACCCCGCGACCTCTGAGGAGTACTGTTTTTCTCATGGTTTCTGCTCGCAGTGTGTTTTGTTTAGTCAAGTATAAGGGGACTCTCAGATGGAGCCGCTGATTTCACACTCTGTCCCATAATGTGATGAATATTTCACACCCCTCTCATCAACTCCTATTTAGCACCTCATTTATCACTTCTCACCCACCTAACATTCTCATCACCTCATCCGGTTTGGGGGTACTGTCTGAGCCAATTAAGCAGCTTTAAACATCCATGTTTGCGTTTCAGGATAATTTTTCCTTTTATCAATGTCTTTAAACAGAGGCCAGCTGCTGAGTTCCAACTGATGAATAACTTCTGCCTGCACGGTGCCTGGCTTGCCCTCGGGCAAACAGCGCAGACGCAAGCCGGGTGAACGTGCTAAATTGCTCCAATCTTTATTTACATTTGTAGTGTGCAGTCAATTAGCACGGACCTTCATTTTGATGCGGTTCATTGTGCTCAGAAAAGAGCTGAAAACTGTCTGAAATATGAGGTTCCGAGGCTATTTGTCACAGATGTCATCAGGCTTAGTTTGGGCTTGCATTCATTTTCTACTGAGTGTTTTTTTTATGTAGTAGATTTCTCACATTTCTATCCATCCATCCGCCCGCCCGCCCGTCCGTCCGTCCGTCTGTCTTTCTCTCTTTTTCTATTGTTTTCACTATTGTCTCTCTTTCACAATATTTAGAGCAGTGTGAGAGAATGCACCCCTCAGTGAAACCAAGAATGATGAAAGGGGGCATGCTGGAATGACGTGAGCAGCTTTAGGTTCAGGTTTTAAAATTAGCAGTAGCAGTCAGGCTGGGTCGGGTCAGGTCTGGAAGCTGCAAACACAGGTTGTGTTGGGGTTCCATTTCACAGCCTTAAAGACCTTTACCACTGACTGAACACACCAATAATATCGGCAAACTATTGAGCAGCTGCTGAAATCCACCAGTAAACTCTTAAGCAAAGCACAGGCCTGTTTTTGTACACTTTCATGAATTTCAAAGTGAGATGGCATAATCTGGTGGGAAATATTAGTGGCTGGGACATTATATTAATCATGATATAATTCATATCACGAAAAGGGGGCATTCCAAACGATAATAAGGAGTCAGAGCACAGAGTTCTAGGTGGACTGCAGAAATACTTTAGATGTCGTTGATTGCTGGTTTGTGAAATGGTTATCAGCACATCATAATATTTCTGCAGTTTACATCTTGGTGCATGTATTGGTCATGAACTAGTGCCTGGTGACAATCAAGACGTCCTAAACAAGACTGCGTGTAAAGTTAAATAGGGCAAAAAAGATGACTTAAGTGAATACAAGTTATTTCACTGTGATCATGATGACCCATGATGTATTTTAATAAATGCTTTTCTGTTTTCTAATATTGTCTGTTAGTCTTATCTAGGTATTATATATGGCAGCATTTATATTTGTACAGCACCACCAGCTGTGTGTCCTGCATGACGTGTGTTTCGACTCAACCAGTGACTCCGTAAGGGACACTGACTTTCATCGGTCCATAAAAAAGCAGTTAACAGAGTCTGCACAAAAATGACCCAGATGTCTGAAGGCTACATGTATGATGTCACCAGGACTTTTACGTTAGTAAAAGAACATCCTGATTCTGCGTGTGCTGGACCTCTGGCCTTGTGTGGAAGGCCTTGCCCTGACCCACGACGGTATTGTGATGCACTAGAACAGACTGGACGACTGGGGTCCAGACAGATAAGCAGCAGAGTAAGTGTGTCACTGCAATTAGCGGTGCTTTATGAGAACTCAATAAGAGCAGATCAGTGCTAGATAATACTGAATTAAAGTCCAGATGATGCTGAATTACATTTCTGACTTGCATGACAAACGTCTATTAAAAACAAGTTCATATCCCACCCAGCCAGGCTCGTCTGTCGAAAGCGTCGCTTCTCGTAAGAGTTCCACTCAGACACTGGTACCACAGCCAAGAGATTAGGCACACCCACATGGTCTGAGACATTAAATCAGCACACTATTGTGTCCTTCTAATATTCACTCGCCACCTCGCTCACAAAAGGCACTTTTATGACATCTGGCTCAGCTTTTGGCCTCATTTCTTCAATTTGGGCGTCAGTGAGCAACGTCTGCTCGGGCTGAACCCAGCCCCAGTTTTCCCTCTCCAACACGTGTTCTTAGTGGAGAGTGTCTAGACTCTATCCATACTGAAAGCATGACAGGCAGGAAAAGTGGGCCGTTTACAGAATGGAGAGTAAGCGATGCAGTCAGAGGGAGAGGAGACGTGGTTTGTGCGACACTGAGGGCACTGCAAGCGTCTGGCAGGCTGGAAGTTACACAAGGCTCTCTGTGCTCTCAGGGGCAAGAGAGGCTCGGAACACCACATTCCCTCCCATGCCGCACACTTGTGGTATAAAAATGTATTCATGCATTATGATGCTTGAATCTGAAAGCAGTAATTAAATTGCAGTACGTTTTAGACTGCTAGAACGATATGAATGCAAGAGCAACGTGCTACAAGTCTCTTTTCTAAGTGCAGGTTACGTTGTTAGGTGTGACTTCAGCTAGGACTCCTGCAGCTTTTATAAAACAGAGACAAAATACAGAAGTATGCCAAACTTTACACACTCCCAGTCTTTCAGTAATGAGTTAACACTGTACAAGGTGCAAACCTAAATGTTTTTTTAAATAGGTGAATATTTTCACCCAACATGTTTCATGTAGCAAAAGAGTAAGTAATTGAGCAAATGTGCAGATGTGTGTTCTCTGTAGACAATGTGTATTTATTTTCCCATCAAAACTATGACTAGATGTGTCAAAACTGAATACAAGCGTACAGAGTATTAAAAAAAGAACCATCCATTTTACACTAGTTTGTCACCCATTCCATAAAGCCTGCAGTCATTTTAGGTCAAAATAAAATCCTTTATTTTAAAATGTTAAAAATGCTTGGTATATTGTTTATATTGTACAGGGTGGGTCATTTATATGGATACACCTTAATAAAATGGGAATGGTTGGTGATATTAACTTCCTGTTTGTGGCACATTAGTATATG
>JBBPDB010000134.1:21089392-21102498 GCA_037974465.1 Brachypetersius altus
AAACAGGAAGTTAATATCACCAACCATTCCCATTTTATTAAGGTGTATCCATATAAATGGCCCACCCTGTATATTTTCCACTAGCATTTAGGAAGTTCCTCCAGTCACATTTGTGTATTCATTGTACTGTAAAAAAATAACTCACACTAAATAAATCACACTAAAATAATCAAACTGAATCAACTTGTTGCAACATCTCAGATTTCATGATGACCGAATTGTTACCTAATTGAATACAATCATGAGACCTGAGATTTACATCCCTGGTGTGCACTGGACCTGCTTCTCCTTGCACTCGGTGAGAATTCCCCGTCCTCTCTACGCCCTCAACGTGTTTCTTTTTTCTCTAGGAATATCAGGTTAACTGTTGGAGAGTGAGGAGCTGGTGTGGAATATGAAAAACATGCCCCTCAACATCATACAGTGAACTATGCAGACTAGACTTGCTGCCAAAGTCCCGACCCCGAACAGGAAAATACATCATATTTTTACAACAGCTGAGGTCTCTTTGAAGTAAACGAACCTTGTGTTACTGGGGAAGAGGAGAGGGCTTCAGCTCACAACTTTTTCAAACACAAATTTTGTATTCGTTATCTACTTTAACAGAGAGAAATGTCACCCCAGTCCTTAAGGAGAAGAATCTAAGCAAGACAGACCATCATATTATGATTAATCAGTGTTTCGGCTTTTGACTTATGGCTCTAGTTCATGTAAAAGAACATTACAATTAGTTAAAACATGCTGTACATGGAACTTACATGTAGCTTTTTGGGCAAAGTGAACAATTTCTGTTTATTTAAATATACACAAACACATTTTATACATATTATATATATTACATATATTGGTTGCAGTGATGGTCTCTTTTTTAAGCACAGGTTACGTTCTTAGGTGTGACTTCAGTTAGGACTTCTGCAGCTTTTATTAAACAGAGACGAAATACATTTAAACACACCCAGTCATTTTCTAAGTAATGAGTTAACACTGTACAAGGAGCAAACTAAAAATGTGATGTCTATTCATCTATTTTTTTAAGTAAAACATCACATTTATGGGTTTTTTCACCCAATATGTTTCATGCAGCGAAAGAGCAAGTAATTGAGCAAATGTGCAGATGTGTGTTCTCTGTAGAGGATGTGTATTTCTTTTCCCTTAGAAAATTATGACCAGATGTGTCAAAACTTTTGTGTCTATACAGAGTATTAAAAAAAGAATTGTTCATTTTATAACAGTTTGTCACCCATTCTAATAATATTCCATAAAGCATGCAGTCATTTAAGTCAAAATAAAATCCTTGAGTGATTTTAAAATGTTAAAAATGCTTGGTATATTGTTTATATTGTCTATTTTCCACCAGCATTTAGGAAGTCCCTCCAGTCACATTTGTGTATTCAGAGTACTGTAAAAAATAACTAAATCACAGAGTCAACCCTTAATCAGTAAAATATTCTGTACATGGAACTTAAATGTATGAACTAGCCAAAATTTCCAACTTCATAGGGAAAAGAAAATCTGTTTTTATGTAAAACCATTATATCATACTGTTAGTTTGGATGATTTTTATTGGGCGGTTCATCATTTGCTTACACAGTGTTAGGGGAACCTGCCAACCTTCCTGTTTTCTGACAATGACAACATTAATACCCCTACAACATTGAACTGGAGCTTTATGTCTAGGACTACATCAAGAGCATTTGACTTGTTCGTACCAATAAAGTCTACAGTGGATTATAAATCACCCTGAATGGGCTTAGATATATATTCACTCATGTATCTAGAAAATCAGCAGTGGGGCCTAGAAGCAGTGTGTTCACTCCAGAGCTGATTTATTTGCTGTGATGACTGCCAGGCTAGCAGAGCTACTAGCATAACTCACGCTTGACAGTAGGTTGGAGATGCATGCCTGTCTTGTCTCCTATGCTGCTTTGGGCCCTGTGCTATCACACCGCATTCCCCCAGTCCCCTGCACTGAATTCCAATGAGGGGCTTTGCTTTGGCACCCCCTGCTATGCTACACTCTCAAGGGTGTTGTAGAGTATACTGTAAATTATTGCTGAATGTAAAAAATTCAATCATGGCTGCTAACAAAATGCAAATTTGTCAAACTCTAAATGTCATTCAATAGTCCCTCGCCCGCTGGCAATTCATGGCTTTTATGTAGCTTGGATTTGAACTTCTGAAGCTCACTTCACATTAGTTCATGCATAAATCGCTGAATAAAAGAGAGAGACAGAAAGAGACGGAGGGTATGAGAGTGTTTTGAGGAAATGTCTGTGGTCACCCTTCAACAGCAACAGCGAGTGAACTCCGTCTGCAAGCTCCAAGTATTAGATCATGAGAACCTGGAGAGTCGGCCTCATTATAGCGAGAGAAAACAAGAGTGAGCAGCTGTGCGGAGAGAGAGAGAGAGAGAGAGTGGCTGTAGCCAGACAGCACTGGGTTTTTGTCTGCTAATTACGTCCTCAGCCTGGATCACAACCCCAGCACCTCTTGTACTTTGGATGGACTCACACACCCTTATTTTCTCCTACCAGACTGGAGTGGGGCCTGAACGGTGGCCTGGTGTTTTTGGCGTCAGTGACATGCTTCAGTTTGGTCTCTGGTCCATGAGAAAGACCCCTGGGGGCTTCACTTTCACAGCTGTATCACATGGACCCCGATTATGAACTCCAAAACCCTAATTCGGTTCTGGACAGAGTCATGTTTATTAGTGCTCTGTCTGTGCAGTTCTTACCCCAGGCTGACCGTCAAAAACACTCAGGACTTTTACAGCAAGCCAAAGCCGGCTGTTGACGTTACATCGAATTTAAAAGACATTGCATTGAATTTAAAAGAAACATTGTTTCTGCCTTGAAGGTTATCAGATTAGCGGCCGTCTGTTGAGACCAGTAAGAGCACTGGTTCAGTCCAAAATTTTAATGCTGCATAACGAATGAAAACAGCCAGTAAGCACACTGCAAAAAACTGGAGGCTCCTATATTCCATTCATGGTTAGCATTTTGGTGCTGCCACACATTATGCCTTTAAGTCACGGCCAGGAACGATAAAAGCTAATTTCATGTTCATTCTCACACATTTCTCATTGAAGGAAGATAATATTTTTGTACGCTAATATTTATGATGATATTTCCCAATGACTGGGAAATAGCATTGGTACAGCTTTGAATGTAAATCTAATTTCAACTCCACCTAGTGCCACCTAATCATGTCATGTCCCACTAAAAGTCATACTTACACCAATTAATGCTGAATATCATTACCAAATAATCTCGCTGGCCAGACCACACCAGCATGAAATATCGCTTCTTTCTCATTTAAAATCAGCACATATACTTCACGAATGCAGACATATGCCCCCTTAAATGAGTCAAAATTAAGGCAGAAGATGCATAAAGACCTCTCTTGTTTACCTCCCTTAAACGTCTGTCTTATTTAATACTTCAATGATGGTCATCTAACAACACTGTCTGTGTTTTCCTGACGAGCTACAGGAAAGCACCTTGCAATTACTCAGCCATGATTCAGTATTATTTGGCTAGACAAGTTACAGAAAGCTCTTTAGTGCACTTATAGAGTGCTCTGGCCACTTTTCCAAGTGTCTAAATAGGCTCTTTTTTAAATGGGAACTGCTGTTTTATTTATTTACTCATAAACAAAGCAATAGATGTTTGGTAGGCATGCTGCTAGGTTGCCAGGAGACGGCTAGTGGGAAGAGTCAAACATAGACGGGGGGGCTAAGGGATTTTATTTTTTTATTTTTTGGACAGTGGGACCCCAACACCTGCTTGTTAAACACAGGCGTTTTGACAGCCCTCTAGAGCTCGCTCTTCGGACAGACTAACATTTTCCAGCCAGCAGTAGAGCATGGCATGACAGTGATGACCACAGGCCAGAGAGCGATCTCCCACGGAAGGTCCAGCTGCACTGCTTGTATGGCACTCAGCACTCTGAGCACCCTGTGCAAGAGCCCATATTCACGACTGATATAAAAATTTTGTGACCAGTAGCGATGCCAGCATTATGGAGTATTAATATTATCTGCCAACACACACTTTATGACCAAAAATATGTGGACACCTGACCATTGTACCTATTTCAATGTGTTAGACATGAGCAGTCTATGTAAGATAAGATAAATGTATGCCCATTCAGTCCATTTGTGAGGTTATAAGAACTGGATCATAAAGATAAGAACTGGGTCATAATCAGCCTTACCACTGGAGGTCCTCCACACCAGACTCATCAAACCATGTCTATGCAGACTTGTTGCCACAAATTTGAAAGCATATCATTTTCTAAAATGTCTTTGTATGCTGATGCATTTACATACACATTCACTGGAACGAAGGGGCCTAGCTCAAATCCTGAAAAACTGCCCCTTCTTACACCAGACTTTACTGTTGGCACTATGCATTCCAGCAGGTATATATAATTCAGACCAACAGATAGTGAAATGTGATTTGTTACCCCAGTGTCCAGCGGTGGGGTGCTTTAAACCATTCTAGCCGATGCTTGGTATTGTATATGGTGATCATATGCTTGTGTGTTCTCCTGGCACACTAATGTGTCCTTGCACTAATGTTGCTTCCACAGGTAGTTTGGAACTCTGCAGAGTAATGTAGATGGTTTTTACACCAGAAATGCTTCACAACTTCTAACAGTGGAGAAATATCATGAACTGGCTTGTACCTTTATTTTACGTCCCTTCAGTTCTTCAGAGCGATTCTTCAGAGCGAGTCTACATACTTTTGACCATATAGTGTACTTTGGTATTACCAAAATTAAACCGATTCCAGCAGTTTTAGTTACACAATGTTTTACTAGATGCTCTGTTCACGCGTAGACAGGTCGTCTGATATCTATAGTAAGTAAGTTGGCTACAACTGTTAGATCTTTGCCAGTTACATCGGTTTGTATTTATCCGATTTACAGTATTTTTGCAGTGAATAGATGTCTGTGCTGGAATAAGGGAGGAACAATGAGCCTTAAGAGCAAGATATATCTGTGGGATTGAATCAAATGTTTATGGTATCCCAACATTTAAAGGAATTCAAGAGTTTTGCTCAAAGCAGTTAGCAGTAAGAAAGCGAGCCATTATTGTGCTTCCTGACGGGTTTTTTTTAGTGGTAACTCTGTTTTAAGATTGCCATCCTCCACTTCATGCCTGAATATTGGGTTGTGGTTCAAGTTCATTTTCTTGTCCAAATAAGGGAAAGGAAAAGTAATAGAAATATTGAAGTGACAGGAAGAAGAATCTCAAATTTATTCTATGAATTTTTTTTTTTTTCTCACATGTTTTTACCACTTCAGCCATGCAGGGGTTCAAAACCGACTAGTTCAGTCTGTACTGCTGTCATGTAAGCAGAGGGTGATTACACAGTTTAGATTAATCTGTTCCATACAACACAGGTTAATAATGATTGATACTGATCTTGATACTGATAAATCTGTGGCTTGTCAGTGTCAGTATTACTGACCAGCAATAAAATAACAACCGGATCCAAATATAATCATATTTTTTGGCTTTGTCTTAGTAAAGAATATGTTACTTTATAAATAAATTTTGACCAGCATTAAAATAAAGACACTTTATTCTAAGAATTTTTAGACTTATGCTGTTTTTACTAATGGTTCATTCAACAAGAAGAATTGGCACGAGGTAAAGATAAAAAATAAATGCAGATCTGCATTATTTCAGGGTGATGCTATTTCTTAATAAAGCAACAAAACAAGAATCTAAGCACTTAAGAATGTAAGAAGAGCTCGTGAACAGCTAGGAAAGAACTTAACAAAGAGACAAAAGCGAGAGAGATAAAGTGAGAGGGAAGAGAGGGGAAAAGCAGAGGAAAGTCCAGCTGTTTCTCACAGCTAGCCGCCAACCCACAGCAGGCGTACAGGGAAAAAACGCTCCCAAAAGAAACTTCTCGCTCCTCATAAATATTCTTGTAACACTGGAAGAATTAGTCATTTTTCCTGAGAAAATATGCAGTCTTAACCAACCTGTCTTACAAGAGACTCAAGTTAATTACAAGAACACAAGACACTCTGATAAAATCAGCTTTTACAGGAGCCTGCCCTACCACTACAGCTCAGCTTAAGAACACTGGTAATGGAGAAGTGAACATGGAAAAAAAGAATGATAGAGCGCCAAAACAGCTGTTAAATTGCTCTGGGGGTCAAAGTGTGTTCATATATTTGTGAATTATTTGTCCCGTCTAAAGCAGACCAGACTTTGTTCTGTATTCCATACAGAAAATTCTGCAGTTATAATTGTGGCCTCCAGGACGGACTGTAAACACTTCCTGCTACAGCGCAGCCTCCTCCAGCCTCCTTCCCTGTAAGATGTATGTCTAACAGAGACACTTTCTGAGGTAAATCTCTATTACTTGACATACAGAGGGGAACCCAGCTGTGTGATGACTTTACCATTCTCTTTCACTCATACTTGCTCTGACACAATGAACAAGGTGGAGAAATTTGTTGGAAACCCCACTCAGGAGTCAAATGACCCTGTGTACAGATGCTGACTACTTACGATTTATTTGATTGACCTACTGCAAATTAACACTTAATGGGTTTGTCATTTCATTACATCGTATTACAACGTCACTCTCCCAACGTAAAACCACCTGGCCGGTGCATCGTTAAACAATGGACAGTTTCCTACAGCTACAAACTGGAGCCCATCTGTTGTCATGCATGATTTGTGTTAACCATGCTCTACTTCTTCATCAGCGGTCAGCTTCCGACCACAGAGCTGTTCTTGGTTGGATATTTTTGGATGACTAACCACTCGCAACCTAGAAGTCTGTGTAAAAACCCCAGCAATACACTCATACTATACACTGCTATGACAGTATCATGTGTGGACAATGGTCCATCACAAAACTATTACCTTGCGGTCAGAACTGACTAAAGATAAATGGGGCAGATAGGCTACAGATAGGCTAGTGTCTGTGACTGTGTATAATATAGTGGACCAACAGTAGTCTGCAAAAGTGTAAGGTATCAGGAAAAATTAAATCTAGAGAATTTTTTTCCAGGATAATATTGCTAAAAATTCTAAATAAAACTAAAATAAAATACAAACAACATTAGACAGTAAACAGTGATTTTATGTACAGTATATATTCTTTATGGAAGCCCAGTACACAATTCTATGCAGGTGTTTTAATATTATAGCTAATTGGTGTCTAGCAAGCAGCAAAAATAGACTTGAAGGGCAAAACTGTGCTCTGTAATTGCTGCTGCATTGCTTGCTGTGCACAACCATTTTTAAAAGAATTAACACAAGAGTACACGGTTTACCTTGTGTTGAGGGTTTAAGACTTTGATTATTTTTTTGCCAGTTTCTTGCACCTGTCCTGATGCCTACAGACATCCAAAAAAATCTCCTAACCAAACAATTAAAAATTGAACAACTGAATGTTGACATCTAAGAGGGGTTGTAGTCAGATGTCATACTGAATTTGATTTGCATGCTGTACACATATGGCTCTGAACAAACCAACATAGTATAGACATAATCTACAGGTCTGGCAGACGTCTCATATTTGCTAGGATGGCTCCTTTGACACGAAAACTCTTTTAAAACCTGATCATTGTTTGAAAGAATGCAGACATCCTAAAACTAGTTGCTTTTAAGCACTGAAATATGGCCTCTCTACCACAGAAAACATGATCTTGTCACATATGCACTTTTGTCACAATGGCCTCTATTCACAAATGTTTTGCTTTTTCCTGTAAATAATATACTGATCTATATTTCTTTCCACCCTTCAATAAAGCAGCTTTTGTCCATTCTGTGTATGAACTCATGGCCCTGCAGACAGATCCATGTGGCTACAATCACAAACAAATGCCTATTGTGTGTGTGGATAGAGCAATACTTCATCAGGAGAGGAACGTAAAACTGCCCCATACACTCTCCAAATTCAAAACTTAAACAGCTCTCAATAAAAGATCTTCAAATTGTTCAGAGAAAATGCCTCTCACCACAGAGTCCGCCGCCTCAGCCCTAGCAGCTTCACTGCTTCTGCAGAGACGGCTTGTTTGCCTGAATGTGCTCATATGTGTTTTCCTGTCTCTTGCTAATAATTGCTGATTGAGTTAAGTTGTTTACTCTATCGTTATCAGGCCCAACACAGAGAAACTCTTCTTCTCGGCTCCTTCATCCTGTAAGCACTGCTAGGAAGAAAACTTGTTTACCATCACTCTACCGGCACAACAGGTCAGCTCTGTGTTTCTCTTGACCATATGATCTGCCGTCACTTGTTTTCAGCTGAAGCATCAGAGACGGAGAAAATCAATTATGGACTATTGACTGCATCAATTATTTTAATCCTTCCAGTCATAGTTAATGCAGCTGAAAATCTAGGCTGGGTTAATATTATTAACCCAGCTTAGAAATGGGAGTCTAAAAACACGAAAAGCGAAAAAAGTTACGAAACAGTGGTAGTCAATTGTAAAACATCTTAGGTATGTCGTATAAACATTATATGTGGAATGTATCATTTTTTACATTACAACAGTGCATGTCAAAGTCTGGAGTACCCTCTGCCCTGCACATTATAGTGTTTGTATAGGCCTTCAGTTCAAGAACAGCAAGGCTATAAACTTATTCATTTCATAAGGTGGGCTGGAAACAAGAAAAACACTAACATATAATGTGTGATATCATGTGCAATTTCATATGGTTGCAAAATCATTGTGTGCAATAGTCTTGCCACGTGCATTATCACAACTTATGTCAATATAACTTACATGCAATTATATACTTGGCATGCGTTAAATTACTTAGCAGTAAGGTCTTTATCTGTAGTATTCAGACCCCAGCATTTTGTGTATGTAGGATAGTGTATTTCGTAGAGAGAGTATTTTTCTGTTATTATCTGACTTCATTTTACACTTTGTATCTTATATTGTTCTCATTTCTTTGTCTCTGTGTGACTGTGCACTTGTAACATTAGCAATTTCCTCCAGCTCTAACTGTTCTGATTCTGAAAATGTGCAGGACATGGGTTACTTCAGAACTAGTTTGGGAATCACTGTTTTACATGGCAAGCAAACAATTCTCATAGTCAGCCTGTGAGTGTTGGGACTGTGGGAAGAAGACATGCCAACAGAGTCTGATGGGTTTTATACTGTTGGGAATCCCTGGGTCTGAGCATTCATGTGTAGGACACAGGCACATACATACACAAACACAGATACAAAAAGGACCTTCACTCCAAACTAAACTGAACACTGGAAGGGGGGCTCTGCTGCATAGTCGACTCCCCGAAGCTTTAGCAAGCCTACTGTCTTCAGGAGCCACACACAAAGGAGAAACACACCCAAAAGAGACACACAGTCTCTCTGGAAGGCTCTCCACTGCAACTGGAGAGTCCATCGGCAGCAAACTGGAAAGTCCCATGCGTGCCTCTGTCTTTGTTCCCCTTCTACTGAACATAAGCAAGAGCTCACGAGGGATACAGTTTTCTCCATACAAAAACCCACACCAAAGCTAAGGGAAGGAGTTGGGTGACCATGCAAAGAGTTTAAACTAACATGCACATGCAGCCAGCCAATCACACAACACAGACAATCAACTCAATAACAAGCATTACTTAAACTCAACATAAGACAGATGGACATGTCGTTAGGTACCTAGCAACCCTGCTAATAAGCTAATGAAGCTCCACACTCACACAAGGGTTGCCTAGGCACCAAACGACAACCTATGACCTCATTGCCCAGGGCTGTGTACCACTTAGTATTCGGTCTCCATTGGGGGAGTGACACGCCATTACATATACAATAGCATAATCAGCACAGAGAACAACTCCAAACCACTCGTTTAGATTCTTATTTTGTAGTTTACTAGAGACTGTAGCAAAAAAAGTGCATAATTTGTTAGCCCTCTTTACCCTGTTCATCTGTGTGTGTGTGTGTGTGTGTGTGTGTGATGCAAGGAATGGATTTCAAACAGCAGTGCTGTTGGAGTCTTTAAACATCTCAGTATCACTACTGGAACAAGAATAGTCCATCAGTCAAAAATATCCAGCCAAAAGTGCTCTATGGCCACAACTAGAGGATGACCAACGCAAACTGCGCAGCACCAAATAAACTGTCGATAATAACTGCAAGGTGAACCAAATGATTCATATCTAATACAGTTTATGCGTACAGTGTTTAAAATCTCATGTACCACTACTGTGTGCGATCCACTCTTTACCAGACACACACATTGTGCTGAGAATGATTCACAATCCAAATCACAATCGCTCACTGGGGGTCCTGTGGGGTCCTGACTACTGAGGAGTGTGTTAAATGAGGCAAAAAAATGATGCAGAAAAACAGTCTGTTGTAATTGTAAACACATACATGGCAAGTGGAGCTGATATAATGAGCAGTGAGGGCAGATACAAGGTAAATGTACCTAAGTAGCTAGTCTCTGTATTTGTATTCCAATTATCTTAATTCTTCAACAAATATCATGTACAAAAGCTGGTAACAATGTATAAATGTTTCATAATTCTTACTCCATTTGACAAAAAATCTCTTTTTTCCCATTTTGTAAGATGATGAGACAGTAATCATTTATACTTATGTGTATAGTTTGTAAGTAATGAGACACTTAAAAACGCAACGAGACCGTAAAGGTAGGATGCAAGTCTTTACCCCGACAGCAACAAAAGGTCAAAGACTGACAAACAAAGTTTTGCGAGCCTCATGATTGTGATCATTGTGTTGTGTAAGAGAGAAATCCACATAATAGATCTTATGAAACACTGACTATGAAAACTCCTGGAACTGTATAGATTAGATTAGAAGTGAGAATGATGAGTGAAAAACATTTGTGACCCAGAATGGATGTATCCAGCTCTGTATGGTGACAGGTTACTGCAGGACAGCCATAAAGATGATAGAGAGCAGCTATCTGAAGTGGAGCACAGCTTGCAGGGCTTGCCTTTCCCTTGATGCTGCCTGTTAACTCGACTCAAGAGGTTTGTTGCTTGGTATATGCTCCTTTGTGTCTGGACCCTGGATGTCACTGCACTTTTTTTTTAAAGTTAATTTCCAAGAATTTCCAGCAAATTTCATGAAACTCACACATGCTGAATAAGTCCTTTTTTCTACATCAGAGCATGTCGAATTTCAAATATTTACAGTACAGCCCATGTTAATTTAATCCTAGGAAAAAGGACAAAAGGGAGCTTTCAGAACCATAAAGCTTTAGGAAGGATGAGATTCCTTGGAACCAACTTCTAGAGAAGATGCTGGGTCAGTATGAACTTGGCTCAGTTAGCCACAGTATTAAATTATCCTCTAGGTTATCATATTGTCTGACTGTAACAAAAATCTACACATTTCAAAGAATCCCTGTGCAGATGAGCTCTTTGAGTGGATCAGATTGCTGTGGCTCGCCAAGTCTCACCCTGTGGGGCAGCTGGTGGCCTAGTGGTTAGGGCATTCGCCCTGCGACCAGAAAGTCCGGGTTCGATTCTCAAGACCGCTGGGCACAGCTGAGGTACCCTGAGCAAGGTACCGTCCCCACGCGCTGCTCCCCGGGCGCTGTGTTCGTAGCTGCCCCCTGCTTCACTTGGTGAATGGGTTAAATACAGAGGTTGAATTTCGTGCTGTTCACACTGTGGGGTGTTCACGTATGACAAATGGTCACTTTCAGCTGGTTATTGATTCTCACTTAAAGGCAGTGAGAGAAGATTTTTGGGTTCGATGAACAGGAAAAGCCTCAGACAGCCTCAGTTACGTAATATCTCCAAGCTTTATGACCGCGAGCAGTGCCTGACACGGCTACCATATTTTACAAGGAGCTCTATCAAAATGATAGGAATGGGAACCTGAGAAAATACCATTGTTAAGAGAATCACCATATGATTGCATTCAAATGGGTGACATTACAAGCACTAGGGCCACAGACTGCCAGGAGCCTGACTGTAAAACTGTATCTTTATAGACCACCTTCATATAACAAACATCCTTTTTGTGTGTCTGAGTGAAGAAAATAGCTTTGGTTTACGGTGGGTGAGTCCCAAGGTTCATCTGTAGTTCAAGGGTAACATTCTTCTATAAGGTTTTCAGAGGACGTACATGCACCTGCCCACACCTTCAAACATCGTAAAATAACTAAACTGCTGGTATTCCACGTTAGACTGGCCTGAACTAATGTAAAAGTAGGATTTAGTAGAGAGGTGAAATTCACCATTTTGAGATCAAAACTTATGAGATTCAAGCAAATATGAGGAGAAACTGTTTCAGGTAACCGACATCAGTGGAACGGTGGAAACACGTTACATTCTGTGTAGACTGCAAAATCCACCCTGAGCCAGATATTCTTACCCAAAAAACAATCTGAATGTGTCACACAAATGAGGTTGAGAAATGTGTTTACTTGCAAACTTGAGAATTTTTAAAAAGGTATTTATCTGGGCAGAAAACATGTATTTGTCTCTCTTTTGGTCAGTACCATGTCTAAGCCACCACTTATTACCTGCTTTGCCTTATTATATGCATATATATACTGTATGTATGTATTCATATTAGAGGTGGGCATAGATAATTTTTTTAAATCTAGATTAATCTCATTGTAATCTTGGAATCTAATCTTAATCTAAATTAATCTAAATTAAAATGGCTCAGTTGAATTCTGGCGATGGTCATTTGAATTGAAATGATCCCAATGCTATTTTTATGGTGTAAACCATAAATATGCTTCCAAATGTTCTCCCAGATTTCATTAAACTCAATTTAATACATTACCCTTAAAGAAAATGTAAATATAAACCAGAGGTTTAAATAAGGAAAAGTCAGGAAGGAGAGAGACAGTGAGAGTAAGAAAGAGTGAGAGAGAGACAGAGAGAAAGAGTAAAAGAGAGAGAGAGAGACAGAGACAGAGAGAGCGCGAGAGAGCGACAGAGAAAGAGAGAGACAGAGACAGAGACAGAGAGAGCGAGAGAGAGAGATGATCCATATGCTCCGGAAAAGTCACGAACGAGAGAGTGAGTAAGAGAGAGCGAGAGAGAGAGGGGCAAAGAGAGAGAGCAACAGAGAGAGCAAGACAGGTTTAAAACGGGCGCGATCCGGAAAAGTCATGAACGAGAGCG